>WBHY01168386.1:0-95579 GCA_009849755.1 Solanum phureja | reverse complement strand
ATGGTCTGGTAGCATGAAAGGTGACCTTGTGTAGATACTTTGTGTGTTATGCTTGGTTGTTGTCTTCGTGAATGACTTATAATGAAGGTGAAGTTAGGATAGACAATGTTTACCTACTCTCACACCTAGTAAAAAAGAATGAAAGAATGTGAGAATGAATGAAAAGAATGGTAGTTAATGCCAATAAATGAAAGTTAGGTCTATTGTAATGATAGTCTCATAAAGTACTCCATTAAATGAATGGGGTTCCTAGATGAAAGGTTTTCTCATCTTTGAATCCAAGAGCTTCCTTAATGAATGAATGTGGGTTAGCATGAGTAGTCCTTCATGAGTTAAGATGAGAGTACTTGGTAGAAATACTTATCCCTAAATGAATGAATGTTGGGCTAGGATGGGTACTCCTTGATGAAATAAGAAGAGAGTACTTAGTAACAATCCTTATCCCTAAATGAATGAATGTTGGGCAAAGATGGGTACTCCTTCCAATTTCATGGTATTGAAAATCTTCAAACATTCAAGTTCAAACACAATGTCTCCAAAAACTCTAAGAACTAAAACTGAAATATTCTTAGTCTCAAAAATAAATTTCTCTCTAAAATCTAATACTAAGCTAACAATTTAAACAAGTATTTATAGTGTTTGAAAATTGGTGTTGCGGAGGATCACTCGGCTCAGTTAGTTGGGATTGCCGACGCACTCAGCGATCTGCCCTTTGGTCTGGTTCATCGCCTTTCTGATTTTGCCTTCAACATTCTTGCATTTTGAGGCATTGGGGTATAGAGTGCTGCTTCGCGGAACTAGTCAGCGACGCACCGACTGCTCTTAATCATCGCAGACTTGACTTTCTCCTTCAGGGTTCAGCACACTAGAACATTCGGTGGGATTTAGGACCTTTCAGCGACTCGTGGAATAGTGTAGCCGATCCTCATGAAGTTTTTTCTTCGTTCTTTCAGCCTCTTTGTTCCTTTTTGCTTGATATCGTCCAAGTTTTGTCTCTCAATCCAAATACCTGAAACTTCAGGATTTACATCAGTTATTGAGACAAAATATTCATTTGAGGACACTAATTATATTAAAATATAGCCTAAATGAGTCCAAATTGTGGACTCATCAACATACTATTAGGAACCCGGACTCAACTAGTGTGGAGGAAACCCATTGGAAAAGCCAGACTAAACTAGTATGAAAGGTTCCATCACATATTCATATCTACTCGGTGCTAAGCAATAATTCCCATGGATTACATATGAAGGTTTGACTTAAGTTCATATTCCTGGAAGAATATCTTGACACTCAATTTGACATAATTCATACTATAGCTCATAGATTCAATAGGTGCGAATAGCCTTTCAACCATAGAATCATCATATTGTGATAAAACCTTTCTCATCATATCATATTCATACATAGGTGTGTACATGAGGATAACCTCCCAATAACACAACAACTAGAACATAATCATATTCACTTTACTCTCAAAGTGTTCATAAAGCATAGACAAAATCTCATAGTCATACATAATTGTCATACTTTGTATTTCAAGGAATGTCACGACCTAAGGGTAACCCCTAGATAACAAGGCACATAGAACCCCGAAAGGCTCCACGTAAGCCACTTAGCATATCACGATATAAAATAAAAACATATTTAAGTCCAAAAGTCTTTATAAATAGAAAGCTGATGTCTAACATGTCTAATTTAGCCATCTATTACAATTCATGAGTCAAAATAGGGTCACAGCCCCCACAACATAATTCAAAAAGGGAAATTACTAAAAAGAAACTCAGTGAAATGTCCCGTCCTCGAACCACGAGGACTCACCACAAGCAACGAGAATAGTCAATCCAAGCTAGAACCAACAAATAATCGCCTTAAGAACCTAAACCTACACTTTAGAGAAATTGTAGAAAAAATATGGGTTAGTACAAATATTGCACTAAGTATGATAGTCATGCACAAAACCATGAATACTTGCTAAAAAGGGACATTTTAGTTGAAAAGCATGCACTTTACCAAGTTTGAGAATCATCATGAAGATTAGTGTGAAAGAATAAGTTAAAGGCATGTTACATATAGCTCATCATATCATAATGGAAACATACTATGAATACCGTCAATGTCTTCTTGTAACATGCATAAGTAAGATCCCATAATCCTACCCAGGATAAGTAAAGCTTCTTGAGCAATCATAGTTCATGATTTATCTTCTTGATTATATTGAGAATAAGCCTTATCCGACATAGACCATCTGAGCTTAACATGAAATCCGGTGTCATGCCCCACATCGAAAAAGGGTTTCCTACTTGCCTAATGTATAACTAAAATGTATTATCTTTTAGGTTGATCCACTAGCTAAATGACCTATGGGGGAATATAGGTATGGGATAAAGAATTGTTAGTAGAAACCCTAACCTTACTTAACGGGGGACCTTCCATCTCATATTCAATATCAAATCGGTACTAAGCATTACTTTCAACAATTACATGTTAACTCTTGAATTTAGTTTACTTGCATGAAAGAGTGCCTTAACTCTCCATGCAACCCAATTCATAAAATAGCTCAGAGATTTAATAGGTGAGAAATGACTTTCACCCTTAAAATCATCATATTGTGAGAAAAACATTCACATCATGCTCATCATGTGTTTATGAGAATGACCTGTCAATCAACACATCAATAAGATTATAATCATGTTAATAAAGCACATACAATTAATCCACAATCATGTATAATTCTCATGTTTTACCCCTCTTGGGTCAAGGATCACATTCCATCCAATACATCTAGATTTACAACCATTGATATGGATAATAACATGATTCAATTAACTAAATTACTACAAGCACAAACTCATAGTATTCTTCCTTCATCAAGTCACATCACCATGGCATAAATTGGGGAATATGGGAGTTCATGGATTCCTGGGAGATCACATCATAAAACCATAACAAAACAACAATTCAATCATCATATAAAGTAATTAAATTCATAGGAACGTTTTTGAAAGGGAATCCATGACATGGAGTAAAACCCTAGCTTTTTGGGGAAATTACTAGTTTGAAATTGAGTTTGGAGGGACTCCATGGATGAAAACTATCCATGAATCAAGGACTACCATACCTCAATGACGAATCCTCAAGAAATTGAGTGGACAAGGCCTCTATCTCAAACCCTAGCTTTGACTTTCTTCTTCTTCTTCCTTGGAGTTCTAGAGAGAATATTTTTGGGGAAATTGATTTTTATTTAGGAAGTTGGTAGTTATGATTTAGATGACTAATATAGTTATTCTAAAATTATACAACACGACAACACTTAATATTTAATTAAAATGGAAAACTCTAAACTACCCCTAACTAATTCCCAAATATGGTTCTCTAGGTGTGACCCACCACCCCTTCACCTACGAACTGTGGCTGGACCCACTGCCCGTGTTGATGAAGCATGTGTCGGGGTTTGTGGGTTGATTTTGCAGCCTTGATGCATGGTTGCCTACCCACAGAGCGTGGGTTGACCCATGAGGCGTGGGTGACCTCCATGCGTCACTACCAGACATTATTTTAAGAGCCTTTCCTCAAAGACCTATGGTTTGTCCTTGGGATTTAGGCCTTGATATTTTAACATGACAACATAAATTTTATGGTACGGGAAGGTACGTTCAAGGTCTAACTAGATCTACTAGTTTCCGGAGTGTTACAATATCTCCCCCTTTGGAGCATTCGTCCTCGAATGATGATCTAGACACCTTACGGAAATAAAGATTCAAGACTAGCACCCCATCATGCAAGATACACCAAAATAATGCACATTTCGTACGAGGAAACATCAACTTCATATTAAAACATAATCAATGCAACACAAGGGAGTAAGAACTATATCTAACTTCCCAATATGCATGAAACACAATATTTCTCATATTCGTATGAGAAATTTCCTTCTCCAACTAAAATAATGTTCAACACAACATAATGGAGCCAATAGGCAATCACTCTCAAAAGCATACTAAAGCATGTTCATCACCACATATCATGAGGACAAATATGCAACTTATAATAAATGCACAACAACATGAGGAACATAAATCATGAAAACTCATTTTCCCACTAACATGAATTTCACTAGGAACATGCATAGCATATGGAAATCATGGAAAAGCTCATATAACACACATGACTCCCAAACACTAAAACTCAAGAGGAACTAATTACTTCAAGCTTGAATAAGAGTAGGGGGAAAGATAAAAGGATGTCGGGACTTCATATCGGCCTCGGCCTCCCAAGTAGCACCGTCAACTAAATGATTCCTCCACAAAACCTTTACGGAAGCTATTTCCTTGTTTCTCAATCTCTTGACTTGCCTGTCAAGGATCTCTACTGGGACCTCTTCATAGTAAAGTCTTTCATCATCTCCTAACCCTTCTAGAGAAATAATAGATACCGGATATCCAATACACTTCTTAAGCATAGAAATATGAAATACCAGATCAACCGGTGCCAACTCATTTGGCAAGTCAAATTCATTGGAAACTTTCCCAATACGCTTCAAAATTTGATATGGGCCCATAAAATGGAGACTAACTTTCCCATTTTTGCCAAACCTCATCATACCTTTCATAGGTGAGATGTTTAAACAGACCCAATCATTAACTTAAAATTCTAGATCCCTTCTTTTCACATCAGTATAAGACTTTTGTCTACTTTGAGTTGTTCTCAACCTCTCTCTAATGAGCCAAACTTTCTAAATAGCATCAAAATCGATTCAAGATAAATAAGAGTAATATCACCTACCTCAAGCAAACCAACAAAAGACCTAGATCTCCTACCATAAAAGGCTTCAAAAGGATCCGTATTGATACTTCAGTGGTGACTATTATTGTAGGCAAACTCTATTAATTGCAAGTGGTCGTCCCAATTACCCTGGATATCTATAACACACGCCCTCAACATGTCCTCTAAAGTTTGAGTGGTACGCTCCGCTTGACCATCCATTTGAGGGTGAAAAGCGGTGCTAAGCTTCACCTTAGTACCAATCCCCTTTCATAATGACTTTCTAAAATGTGAAGTAAATTGAGTATCCCGATCCGAAATGATGGATAAAGGAACTCCATGTAACTTCACTATATCCCATATATTCAAATTGGCATAGTCTTCCGCCGAATGAAAAACCTTGGCAGGAATAAAGTGGGCTGATTTTGTCATCCTATCTATAATGGCCCAAATAGAATCATGTTGCCTTGGAGTGTGAGGCAAACCTACAATAAAATCCATGTTCACATCCTCCCACTTCCAAGTAAGAATAGAGATATTTTGTGACAAGCCTCCTAGCCTTTGATGCTAAACCTTAACTTGTTGACAATTAGGATATTTGGCTCCAAATCCCTCAATATCTTTCTTCATACAGTTCCACCAATACACTTCCCGTAGGTCACGGTACATCTTAGTGGCTCCCGGATGAATAGAATACTGAGAACTATGAGTCTCCTCTAAAATTTGCTCCCTTAACCCATCCACATTCGTAACACATAATCGACCTTGGTACCTAAGTACCCCATCCCCCCCTTGGGAAAAAGCCTCAACGAACATCTTGAGTACCGATTCTTTCAATTCAATTCATATAGGATCAAGGTGTTGTTTAGACTTCACATCCACCACAGAGGACGATTTGGAAACATTATGAACCGTGAAACCACCCTTGGTTGAATCCACTAGTTTGATACCTAGTCGGGCCAATCTATGCACCACACGAACTAATTTTTTCTTCTCATCCTCTACATGAGCCACACTACCCATGGATAATCTACTAAGTGCATCCGCTACAACATTAGCTTTGCAGGGGTGGTATAGGACACTCATGTCATAATCCTTCAAAATTTGTAAACACTGTCTTTGTTGGAGATTAAAGTCTTTTTGACTAAACACATATTGTAGACTTTTTTGATCGGTGAAAACATCCACATGGACCCCATACAAGTAATGTCTCCATATTTTTAAAGAAAACAGTACTGCTGATAGTTCAAGATCATGGGTCGGATAATTCTTCTAATGTACTTTGAGTTTCCTTGAAGCATAGGCAATAACTTTACCATTTTTCATGAAGAAAAATCCCATACCCAATCTACAGGCATCACAATATACAATAAAACCATTTGTACCCTCCGGTAAGGTCAACAACGGAGCGGAAGTAAGTCTATATTTCAATTCTTGGATTCTTTTCTCACAATTCTCCGACCATTCAAACTTAGCCTTCTTTTTAGTCAACATAGTCAATGGTGAAGCGATGGAGGAAAAACCCTCAACAAACCTCCTATAGTAATCGGCCAAAATCACAAAGCTTCGAATATCAGAAGGAATTAGAGGTCTAGGCAAACTCTTGACAACATTCATCTTCTTAGGATTCACCTCAATACCTTGCTTGACACAATATGACAGAAGAAAGCTACGGACCTTAACCAAAACTCACACTTACTAAACTTTGCAAATAGTTGGTGGTCTTTAAGAACTCGCAACACATCCCCAAATTGTCCATATGTTCATTCTCACTCCTCGAATAGATCAAAATAACATCGTTAAACATGATCACAAACATATTAAGGTATTGTCTAAAGACCCTATTCATTAGATCCATAACTGCCGCTGGGGCATTAGGTACGCCAAATGAAATCAAGGAATTCATAGTGACCATACCTTCTTCGGAAAGCCGTCTTGGGTATATCATCCCCTCTCACCCTTAGTTTGTGATAACCCGAACGAAGATTAATTTTGGAGAAATAGCTAGCCCTTTGGAGTTGATCAAACAAGTCATCGATTCCTAGAAGGGGATATTTATTCTTTATGGTCAGTTTGTTAAGTTGATAATAGTTGATGGACATTCTAAGAGATCCATCTTTCTTTCGAACAAACAACACCGAGCACCCCAAGGAGAGATACTTGGTCGGATAAAACCCTTGTCTAATAAATCCTTTAGTTGCTCTTTCAACTCCTTCAACTCTGCTGGAGCCATTCTATATGGAGAAATAGAGATAGGTTGTGTATTCGGTAAACGATTAATGCCAAAATCTATTTACCATTCGGGAGGATTACCGGGTAAATCATCGGGGAAAACTTTCGAAAACTCATTAACTACCGGAACCGACTCTAGAGAAGGGGTTTCAGATTCAACATCCATCACCCTAACAAGATGGTAAACGCACCCTTTCGAGATCATTCGCCTAGCTTTGAGACAAGAAAAAAATTTACATCTAGGGATCAAATTTCTCCCATTCCACTCTAAAATAGGCTCATTTGGAAATTGGAATCTGACCAACCGAGTCCTACAATATATAGAGGCAAAACATGCATGAAACCAATTCATACCCAAAATCACATCAAAATCTAACTTGTATAACTCCACTAAATCAACAAAAGTGACTTTCTGAGACAAAGAAATGGGATAACTTCTATACACTTTCTTAGCCACCACGGTATTACCAATCGGGGTAGAAACCAAAAAAGGATCTAATAACACTTCGGGGAGTATTTCTAACTTCATGGCCACAAAAGGTGTCACAAAAGGTGTCACAAAGGAAAAAGTGGCACCGGGATCTAACAAAGTATATACATCAATTGAAAAGAATTTTAACATACTGGTCACCACATCCGGGGAGCTTTCTTGGTCTTCTCGGGATCAAATAACATAAAAGCGGTTTTGGTTTTGAGCATTGGAGTTTGAATCGCTTGGAGGAGTTTGCTTATCTTTTCTTCCTTTGGCCATAAGGGTTGGGCAATTTTTCAATTGACAACCACTCTTACCGCAACCATAACAAACACCCAAACCGGCTAGGCATTTACCATCATGTTTCTTTCCACATTTTTCACAAGTAGGCTTTGTCATAGTAGTTCCCTTATCATAACCTCCTTGAGGATTAGGGTTAGACACCCTATCCTTGTTGACCATTGGGAAAGAACTAGAGGAACCTTGGTTTGAAAACCTTTGTTTGAAACTTTGTCGGCCTTGACATAAGACTTAGCATTTGACAAGTTCCCATCACCGGTTCTAGCTCATTTCACCTTCCTTTCCATCTTCTTGAGTTTTTGCTCCTAAATTTGTTTGGCATGGACCATAAGACTTGAAATATGAATACTTGGGATAAGCATTAGCGAACGACATTCATTGACTACTAAGTTTGACACTCCCATCACAAATTTATCCATTCTAGCCCTCGAGTCCGCCACAATGGTTGGATCATACTTGGATAGTTGGGTGAAATTTAGAGCATGCATTTAAACAAATCCCATCCTATCGGTCCCGCTCCTACGAGCCTCTCACCTTTCCATTGATCATACGAAACTTGATCCACATCTTCTACTTGGTAGGCAGCTATCTCTACCTTTCCTCCGAAGACACCAACATAGCATCGATCACCTTGCAAACCTCATCGATAAACCTTTGGGGATCCTTTTCCATATTCGAACCAAGAAACTCGGAAGGGTTAATCCTAGAAAAATCCCTCAATATAGAAGTTGTTGAATTTGTACTAGGGTTCACACGAGTCCCAACATCTCTATTTTTTTTAGCTGTCACGACTTGAGCCACTGTTAGAAAAGCTGACCTAATTTCCACATTCGTCATAGCCAAAGGGTTAATCGGAGCTTGATTGACTTGAGGAGATTAATTACCTTAAAGAGCTTTCTCATTCATATTGCCAGCCTCCACTCTTCTTGCGTTAGCCCTTCATGTATTCATTTCCTGAAGACACAAGAGAAGGATTAGGAGAGTGACTTCTATAAAGTTAAACTCTAAGGCACGACTTAGGAGTAATGAAGAGAGTGAAATTTCTTATCATCTTATACCCTCTCATTCATAAACGTGGCGCGTTTCACACTCATGAATAAGACTCTACTAGATGTGGCTTATGAGACATCATCCTAGAATCATTCTAAGCCTTATGCTCTGATTACCAAGTTTGTCACAACCCTATGGTACCTCCTAGACGTAACAAGGCACATAGAACCCACAAAGGATCCATGTAAGCCACTTAGCATTTCATGACATAAAGTAATAGAACAATAAGAGTAAAAGCACATTTAAGTCCAAAAGTCTTTATAAATGGAAAAAAGATGTCTAACTTGTCTCATTTAGCCAATCTATACAATTCATGAGTCAAAATAGGGTCACAGCCCCAATAACATAATCCAAAAATAGAAAGTACTAAAACGAAACTCAAAGTGAAATGTCACATCCTCGAATCATGAGGACTCACCACAATCAAGGTGAATAGTCAATCCAAGATGGAACCAAGAGAAAAACGCCTTAAGAATTGGAACCTAAACTTTGGAGAAAATGTAGAAAAAATATCAGTTAGTACAAAAATTGCACTAAGTATTATAGTCATGCACAAAACCATGGAAACATGCTAAAAGGGGACATTTTAGTTCAAAAGAATGCACCTTACCATGTTTGAGAATCATCATGAAGATTAGTTGAAAAGCATAAGTTATAAGTGCGTTCAACATATAACTCATCATAACATAATGTAAACACACTATGAATACCCTCAAAGTATAGTTGTGTCATGCATAAGAAAGATCCCATAATCGTACCCATGCTAAGTAAAGCTTCTTGAGAAATCACAGTTCATGCTTCATCTTCTTGATTATATTGGGAATAAGACTTAACCGACAGACACCATGTGAGCTTAACATGGAATTCGGTGTCATGCCCCACACCGAAAAGAGGTCTCCTACTTGCCTAAGATAGAACTAAAATATATTACATTTTAGGTGGATCCACTGCCTAAATGACCTATGGGGGCATATAGTTATGGGTTAAGGAGATTATTACTAGAAACCCCAACCTTAATTAATGGGGGAGCTTCCATCTCATATTCAATATTCACTCAGTGCTAAGCATTACTTCTCACAATTACATGTTTCTTCATGATTTGAGTTTACTTGCATGAAAGAGTGCCTTAACTCTCCATCCAACACAATTCAAAAAATATATCATAGATTCAATATGTTAGAATGGACATTCAACCTTAGAATCATCATATTGTGAGAAAAAAATCACATCATGTTCATCATGTGTTTATGAGAATGACCTTTCAATCAACACATCAATAAGATTATAATCACGCTAAAAAAGAATATACAATGAATCCACAATCATGTATAATTATCATGTTTTACCCCTTTTGGGTCAAGGATCACAATCCATCCAATACATCAAGATTTGCAACATTAGATACGGATAATAACATGATTCAATTAACTATATTACTACAAACACAATCGCATAGTATTCTTCCTTCATCAAGTCACCCACATCACCAAGGCATAAATTGGGGAATATGGTATTTCATGGATTCTTGGGAGATTTCATCATAAAACCATAAAAAAACAATTCAATCATAATATAAAGTAATTAAATCCATAGAAACGTTTTTGAAAGGGAATCCATGACTTGGAGTAAAACACTAGCTTTTTGGGGGAAATTACTAGTCTGAAATTGAGTTTGGAGGGACTCAATGGATGAAAACTATCCATGGATGAAGTACTACCGTACCTTAATAAAGAATCATCACAAAATTGAGTAGAAAAGGCCTCTACTTCAAACCCTAGCTTGCCGTTCTTCTTATTTTTCCTTGGAGTTCTAGATAGAAGATTTTGAGGGAAATTGATTTTTATTTGGGAAGTTGGTAGTTATGATGTAGATGACTTAGTTTAGGGTCTTAAAACACGTATATAGTTAGTCTAAAATAATACAAAACAATATCACTTAATAGTTAATTAAAATGAGAAACCCTAAACTAACCCCTAACTAATTCCCAAAAATTGTTTTCCAGGTGTGACCAATGACTCCCTCACCTACGGACCGTGGATGGACCCACATCCCATGCTGGTGAAGCATGGGTCGGGTCTTTGGCTTGATTCTGCAGCCTTGAACCACGGCTTCCTACCCATGGAGCGTGGGTTGACCCACGAGGTATGGGTGCCCTCCGTGGGTCACTGCCAAGCAGTCTTTTAAGGGTCCTTCCTCAAGGAGCCATGGTTGGTCCTTGGGGTTTAGGCCTTGACATTCTAACATGAAAACATAAATTTTAATGTACGGGACGGTACGTTCAAGGCTCTAACCCTAACGTCAAGCTATAGTTAGGTGTACTAGTTTCCGGAGTGTTACAAGGACCACAGATCATATTCGATAAACACATCTAGAATTACTAAATAAGACATGGATAATAACATGATTCAAATGGTTCACTTACTATAAGCATAATCCCATAATACTTTTCTTTCTACAATTCACCCACATCCCAAGGTCATAAATTGGGAACATGGGGATTTCATGTATTCTTGGAGATTTCATCATAACACTATATTAAATCATCAATCCAATCATAATATATAAAGTAATTAAATGAATCAAATTGTTTTTAAAAGGAATCCATGACTTGGAGTCAAACCTTAGCTTTTCTTTTGGGGGAGGGGGGATTTCTATCTTCAAAATTGAGTTTTGAAGGACCTCCATGGATGAATTCTATCCATGGATGAATAGCTACCATACTATAGCTTTTAATTCCAATGAAATTGAGGAGAAAAGATTGCTCCTTCAACTCTAGCTTCACCTTTCTTCTTCTTCTTCCTTGGAGTTCGAGAGACAGAATTTGTTTAGAGGGTTTGGGTCTTTCTTTTGGGATCTGGAATTATGAGGAAGATGACTTAATTTAGGGACTTAAAAATCTTATATAGTTAGTCTAATTTAGTGTAAAACGATGTCACTTAATATTATCTTAAAATGGCAATTCCCATAATGCCTCTAAGTGTAACTACGAAAAGGCAGTTTCAAGCCTCAAATACGACCCCACGACCACGATCCGTGGGTTGACCCACTTGGCATGCTAGTGAACCGGGGGTAGGGGTTGTTGAACCTGTATTTTTAGGCCTCAACATGCGTTCCTCACCCATGAGGCATGACACGACACACGAGGCATGGGTGCCCTCCATGGGTCACTGCCCAAGCAACTTCTAAGTGACTTCCTCAAGGACCTATAGTTGGTCCTTGGGGTTTATACCTTGACGTTCTAACACGAAACCCTATATATTTACGTACGGGGATGTACGTTTACAATTCTAACCTTCATGTTAAGCTCTAGCTTAGCCTACTAGTTTCTGGAGTACTACATGACGCCTCTATCGCCATCTACACTATCGCACCCTCAAAGTCCTCAAGATCATCGTAAACGGCAGCATCACGGGTCCCAAGTTTCTCCTCATCTATCTCGCGAGCATCTAACTCATCCTCTACATCAGCTGCAAAAGCATCACTGGTAATGGTGGTCGAAGGATACGCAGGAATATCAACTCCACCCCCACAACATAGAAATATCTGTGGATTTGAGCTCATACATATCCCGCCTCAATGTAGCAACATCATCCTTCAAGGCTGTCACATCTTTGACTGGCGACCTCCCTGCTTACCTGCTTCCACTCACATGGTGAGGGCGTCCAATGCCAACCTATGGGCTGTAATTATCTCTCTCTACTCTCTAAGCTCATCTTGGATGGGGCGAGGGCAGCGACAATGGCCCGCTAAATCAATTTTGGGACAACTGCCTCAACTCAGGAGGCAAGCACATCGGACGAAAGGGCTAGATGGCTCATTTTATACAACATGGCTTGTGACAATGGGGGACGGGAGACATCAGCAACAGTAGTAGTAGTGGTAGGAGGAGCGCAAGATCTAGGTGTACCTTGATGTAATTGTGAAAAGAAATTACTACTAAAATGCGGAAATTTGAAGAGAAGAAGTAAAGATAAATAGAGAGACACACAAAGGGGAAACAAAAAGCAACCAAAATGTAAATTAAACCCTAAGACCTCAATTGGTTAATCCTACAATAGCACCTACCTCTTAAAGAGACCTCAAGGGATTGGAATTCACTTTGCAACCCTCGTTTCTAAGCAACAATCAACCAAAATCTTTACCAAGTTGTCAACACTCATACATGAATTTGCAATGTTCAATATATAAAATATTCTACCCTAAAATGAATACAAACTACCTATTTATTGTTTTAAGCACTTATTAGCAAAAAGGGGCCAAAAATTATCCCGGAATGCCAAAAAGGCGAGCCATGTCAAGTTCGCCTAATGCACTTGACAATCAACCCATTGGTCGGCGATGCATTCTACTCCTAGCCAGGTTCTGGAACTTTGCGTGAGCTAGGTTCATCGCCCAATCCCTTCAAAAGGATTCGTCCTCGAATGCACACCTTGCAAAACCATTGGGATAGCAAACAATAACAAGATCCATATGGCATGAGGGTTATCGTTAGTAATAACTATTTTATCACCATGTTGAGGATGCACAAATTGACATATAACCAAGCATCAAAAAGATTAACAAAGGGTTTGTAACCTATCAAAACAACAGATACTTGTCTACTTAAGAAACTTTGACAAATGGGTAGAGTGAATGAACCAATACACTTAAGCAACCACACATGTAAATTCTCATTGGTTCGACATTCACAGAATCACAATTCTCCTTTTAATTCAAGTAGCACATGAACACTCTCATACCGAAGTGCAAAGGCATATGAAAACTTGACATAAATTAAGACTCCATCCAATGCACTAGATAACTTCAAGAATGTAATTATTCCCAATTCATCAGCGGGTTCAAGTGCAAAAGTATTCCCCACCCAAATTGGAAAACATACCTCATTCAAGATCATAGGATCATGTAGTAACACCAAGTAAGAATCATATAAAGACATGACAGTGTTACTACCATACTCAACACACTTAAAACCAACATCGGGGTCAAATAGATATGGCTTACATAGAATCGAGTCAAGAAAACTCTCATTTTCCTTATTGATACCACTACTGACATAACATATGCTACCCAGACAAGTATGAGTACCGTCATATGCAAGTAGATAATATTGAGTCCTCGATTGCAAACCTTGTAAAACAATGTAGACTACAAGCAAGAAACATATCCTCATAGCATGAGGATTAGTACAATGGTTATCATCAAAAACATTGATCCAAGGCGATTCAAACTCAATGAAAAACCAAACATCCTTTATTATCATGACTATTAATCCGATGGATGGAGTACAAGGACATTGGCTATTCTTCTAGTCAACAGGATAATACCACCCAACAGTTGACACCTCTACAAGTTCAAATACTTTCAATCTTTCACCAGGATCAAAAATATAAATGGTTCACATAACTGGATAATACAAACAAGTATAGACCTCAATGATATCTCAATCCACATGGAATGCAGCTTTAATCAAACTAGGGGACTCATCATATGCAATGATATAGTAAATAAAGCTAAAAACTTCACATTCTCTTGCCAAATATCTCCTACCCCCATAAGATGAACAATCAACAACGTCATGCTCAATACAAGAGTAACGAAAGGGGTTTAGGAAACTACCATTCCCCATACACAATGTAGGCTCTTCGATTAGATTCTAAACCCTCAAGAAAGATTTTCCATCATAGGGAAAGGTATAAAAAAATTCACCGCCATTTCGACCAAGCATACTCACACAAATACTACAATTCAGCTCACAACCACGATCAAATGGAAAGGAAATCCATGAACTTGGATCAAGTGCACCTCATTTTATCAGATTGGCACTCTTACCTTCCCAAATCATACTCCACTCAATAGAGTGAGCATCATAATATGCAAACAAGTAATCAAGAAAGGTGTTGCATAAATACACTTCAGTCAAGGGGTTCCCAACTTTTGCCTCCAGTATAGATGCTAGAGGATCATAAATCATATGTAGCACTGGAACACAAAAGGACGAAGTAACAGTTAAAACATAGACAGTGCCTTTCAATTTAACACTACCCTTCCTAATAAATGTACTATCAACTTCACATAAGAGATTTCAATCCTTAGGAAGTGTTTCATTTCACCATAGTGGATTCTCAAATAATTAAAGAACATTTGTGAGATTTCCACCTCTGGAAAGGGTGTCATGACACCATATCGAATTCCCAAACAACTTAACAACATTTTCATCAAAGAAAGATGCCTTGGAAGGATAACCATATTTATGGCACGGAGAGAAATAATCCATCTTGGAAAATACACAATAAATGTTGAGCTTAACAATCATATAATCTAATATAGGGATAGGATGATGATATCTCACAATGATTTTGTTAATGACCCGACAATAAACACGCATGCGCCATGCTCCATCTTTCTTTGACAATAATAGAACCGGAACAGTGCATGGACTTGTACTTTCCTTCACATAGCCCTTGTTGAGGAGTTCCTCAACTTGCCTTTGTAGCTCCTTGGTATCTTCCGGATTACTTCGATAAGTCAGTTTGTTTGGCCATTGTGAGATCGACACGAAGTAATTCGATGCTAAATACCCCGGAGAAGGGGAACTCCACTTGGCAGTCCCATTAAAATGGGCATCATTAGCATTCTGCAAAACAGAAAGGAAAGAGAATAGGGAGGAGAAGAATTAGGTGGGTTAGCTTGCAACACATGATCCCATGTGGGATAAGGATCAATGAACTTTCGACCTCCACGTCCTCTATTATCTCTTTCTGCTTTACCAACAATACTTGGGCTTCTCTTTTCAACTTCCTTATTTCTTCTTCTTCATAGCCTTCGACCTCCACATGTCCCTCATGCTTCTTCCTGTTATCCCTCAACTCATTCATCTTTTGATACATTTCCTTGACTTGAGATAGTGATATAATATGAAGGAAATACATACATTCATTCGATACAAGTGAATAGGTGTTGGTTCTCCCATAATGTTTTGTCAAACGACCATATTGTAAAGGTCTCCAAAGTAGTACATGACAAGCTTGCATTCGGATCACATCACATAGGACCATATATTGGTATTTCCCAATTTGGAACCTGATCAACACTTGTCTATGCACCCTCAATTCCTCACACTCACTCAACCATTGATGTTTGTAAGGCTTAGCAAGCTTAGTGGTATGAAGCTTCAAGAAACCCACTAAAGCAGTGCTAGCAATGTTTGCACAGCTTCCACAATCAGTGATCAAGGAACATACATTACCCTGGATGAGGAACTCAGAATAGAAAATATTCTCTCTTTGAGTTTGGTTACACATGGTCTTGCTAGTCATACTTCGCCTTACCACATATGCTGGTATGGTGAACTCTCATTCTTTTGGCCAAGCCACATCCTTCGTTGAGTTCCTCATCAAACAATCAGGCACGTCGACTTTTCTACCCTTACACGGGTCTTGTTGCTAATCTTCAACACCACTCGGGGTTTCCCCTTAACAACATTCTTCTTGATTGATCGGTGTTGGGTTGAACACTTGATAGGAAGTTTTGGGCTGATAGGAGGATTAAATTGATCCTCTATCATGGACAAACTATCTTTCAAATTGGTCATAGTTCCATCAACCCTTCCTATTATAAGACTCACATTATTAAGAGCCTCCATTATAGATTCCAAGGTAACCTTCCCTTTAGGTGGGGAGGTTCACTTCCCGCTATGGTACCTAATGGTTAAGAGAACTCAACGAAAACAACAAACAACGTTAGAGTTAGTAAAATGAACTCACAATCACTCGTGTTTACACACTTTTGATTGCCTTTCAAATTGGCACGGCTAAGGTTAAAAATTGCTTATACTCGGTTTATCACATAGCATCAAATTCTACTCTTGGCCGAAATGGATTCTTGTAAAAAAAGATGGATGACTCGATTAGAGCGAAATAGACATAAATCAAACAGTTAACTACGAAGTAAAACGAATAAAAGCATGAAAAGTAAAGGCACTAACAAAGAACTTAATTCAAGAACCAATGATCAACAAGTAGATCAATTACGAGTTGAAATCAGTTTGGGAATCTTGAGAACGAATGAGAATCAAAGAAAAGAAACTAAGGAATTAGAACCTGTGATTAGGAGCATAAAATGAGTTTCTGATCACCAAATGGCCTATTTTCTTTGCCAAAAGTAAAGTTCAGCTACCCAAGTTTAAGATGGGATCGCCAAACTTGACAGTCTTCCAAGGCAACTCGGTGATTGGGGAGGCAGTTAGGCGGAGCGCCGAATGGACTCGGCCACTAAGGCTGATCTCGCCGAAAGTTACTGTGTCTATGGGTGGATCCGGCGACCAATCTACCCAATAGGCGAGGTGCTGAATAGACTTTGCGAGCAAAGTCGAGCTCGCCAAAAGTTCCAGCACCTACTGCTGAAGACCTCCAAATTATTGCTCTTATGGTCCCCCTGCACTTATCCCATTATTCCTTACCGTTTTTGGTAAATTCCCTTTTATACAAACACTTGTCCACTTTCTCTTTCTTTTCTTCTGGAATCAAACTCCTTTTTTTGAATATTCCTTCTCTTTGAAGGTTTGAACATCTCTCCAGAACACAAGAACAACATAAAGACCAAAAAATTAACCCTCAACAATTTAAGCTCAGAATTTCACAAAAATTGACATACAAGCTCTCCTTGATATAGGGAACAACAGCCAATACTTTTTAGCTCAGTGTTCCTTGCCAAAACATTCAGATTTCACAACCCATTTGCATCTTCTTCAACCTTCAACGGTGGATTCTTCAATAGTGAACCAAACTCTTTCAAATCTCAGACCTAGACTCTAATGAGGCTAGAGAATATTAAACTAACCTCAAAATCTTCACACAAGATACAAATCAACAAAATAATTTTGGGGTTTTCTTCAAAAACGATTTTCAACACTTTTTCTTTTTTGGTAGCAACAAACCCCAAGAGAATCGATAGGACGATATAAGTTTGGCTCTAATACCAAATGATGTAATTCTCAAAAGGAATCACAACTAAATTGCGGAAATTGAACATCAAGAAGCAAAGATAAATAGATAGACAGACAAAGAGGAAACCAAAAGCAACCAAAGGGTATATTAAACCCTAAGACCTCAATTCATTAATCCTACAATAGCACCTAACTTTTATGAAGACCTCAAGGGAATCGATTTCACCTTGCAACCCTCGCTTCTAAGCAACAATCAACCAAAAGTTTTACCAAGCTCTCAACACTCATACATTAGTTTTCAATATTCAAAATAGTCTACCCTAAAATGAACCAACCTACCTATTTATACGTTTAGGCACTTATTACCAAAAAGGGGCCCAAAAATGACCGGAATGACTAAAGGGCGAGCCATCTTGGGCTTACCTAATGCACTTGGTGATCCATCCATTGGTCGGTGATGCATTCTAATCCTAACCAGGTTTTTGAACTTTCGATGAGGTGGGTTCATCACCGAAGCCCTTGGGCGATCCGTCGATTGGTCCTGACTCCCCAAAAGGGATAGTCTTGTCCACTTTGTTCTGTTCATTTCCCCAAGCAATCTTCCATGCATGTGAACTTGTCCTTTCCATCTATACAAGCTCAAGAGCCTCCATCCTTGTGAGAAATTCTTCATTACATTGGAGTTCCCAAGATTGGCTATGATTGAAAGATCTTGAGGCAATCTGAATTGCATCAAACATGATGGCTCACCGGCCTGAGCGGAAGGGGTAGTTTCTTCCTCCAAAATATCAACATCGAAAGCTTCAGATGTTTTAACCTTTTCTACTGAGCCTTATCTCTAGTGTACCCAGCCTCGATCTTATGGATGTTAGTAGAGGAAGTGGGGATCAGTTCCATATTTGGCTTTGCCACAAAGGGCACTCTAGCTCATCGGCACAACTCCGTGATAAGTACCGATAATGGTAGAAATGTCTGGCACTACTTTTCCCTCATGGCCATCTCCTACTCAATAATCATCCCTAGATTCAGTGTGTTCCGATAAATAATAGATTTTAACGGTGCTATCTTTGGGTGCCAGAGAATGTACTCATTTTGTAATGGCATGAGTGTGCTGCTAATAAACCAGAACCAATATCTAGCAGCGATGTTCAGGTCCTTTTTCTCAATCTGGACTCTTGGCTCAATCTACGGAGGTGTGTATAAGAGATCAAGGGGGCAAGACACCCCTTAATATCATCAAGAGTCTTTTTTCTGAATCCTGTCAACCAAAAAATGGATTACCTGGACTGTGCACCCCAACACCCCATTCATCTCCATGCTTCTGCACACCTCTTTACCTCGCGCCTCAACATAATCAACTAGTGCGAACAAGCTTGCCTTCTTTTTTCATTTCGGGATTAATTTCTCCTACCCCTCATAGAAATCCCAAACCCAATAAGGTACATATAGGCCTTGGGGTTCTTTAAACCTCTTAAATTTGTGGAAATGAATCATGTCCCACACAGCTGGATATCGGTCAACTACCCATCAATGGACAACCTCTTCTCTTCCATAATAGTTCTCAAGCCGACCGCTTTTAACATGTTCATTGACAGCAGCGTTGGTGCCTGCAATGGGGGAACTTGAGGTGCCTACTTAGTTGCCTACTCTTGAGGTGGCGTAGGTGTCGAAATAACCAGGAGTCTAGATGGATCATGTAGCACTTTGGAGGGAAGTTCACCCCGTCTCCTCTTAAAGAGTTGATCATCCGCTGACTCAGACACATAAATAGGAGATATAAACCTATAGTCTTCATCGTGGTCAGACTCCACTGGAATTGCTCGAACTCAACCCCGCAGGTTGTTTATCTTTTTTTGTGGTATTCCCCCTGTTGGAGGGAGTTTTTGTCGTGATGCTCTTGGAGGTGCAACATCTGTAGCAATAACCACCCTTTTAGATTTATTTCTAGGTTGTTGATTATTCCCTAGGACCTTGGGTGTTACGCCTCGGAAAACTAGTAGGTGAAACTAGAGCCTTACGTGAGAGGTTTTGATTTTGATGTGGGGTTTAAAAGTGTAAAATTGTTTCCCGGACTTAGGTTGAGGGGTTAAACACCAAGGTACAACCCCCCCCTCCCCCAAGTACCAACCAAGGGTCCTTGAGGACGACCCTAAAGCATATCCCCCAAGACCCCTAAAGCTGCCAAAACTGCCTAAAAGAGGGCCACATAAGGATGGAACCTACGACCATTAGGTGGACCCACGCCCCGTAGGTCGGGGTCGTGGGTCAGGACCTCAAAAGTAGGCTCCAGTCACACACCTACAGACCTACAGGATGGGGAGTAGACCCACCTACGGTCCGTAGGTCATGGGCATAGGTGGGGGCCTAAAGTTCTATCCTAACTCAGCCATGGTGAGGATAGTTTAGTAAATTCCTTTTAAGGTTAGTTTGAAGTGAGGTCATTTTATATTGATAATTTAGACCTATATAAGGGTTTTTAAGCTATGAATTAACCCTTACACTTCATAAATCTCAACTACCCAAATCATAACCACATTTACCCCCAAAGTTTTCTCCCAAGAACTACATTGAAAAAGGTCAAGTTAGAGCTTGAAGAAGAGAGCTTTCTCATACGATTTTTCTAGGATTTCTTCATCTATGGTATGGTAGTCTTGATTCATGGAATGATTTCTTCCATGAAGCCCTCAAACCTTCAATTTCAAAGAAGCAAACTCTCCAAAACCTAGGCTTTTCATTCTAAGTCATGGATTCTTCCTCAAAACATTTTCAATGGTTTAATTACCATATAGTAAGATTGAATTTCTATTTTATGGTGGTTTTAAGGTAAAATCTCCAATGAATCCATGAATTCCCCATAACGCTAATATATGACTATGTGATGTGGGTGAATTGTAGTAAGATGAATACTATGCAATTGTTCTAGTAGTATTTTAATTAATTGAATTGTGTAATTATCCATGTCTAATTGTACTAAATCTAGGTGTGTTGGTGAATAATTCTTCATGGTCCTTGAAGGGAAAATTATTGAGATTGATGTATAATCATAATGCTTATGTACATGCTTTGTGATTTCAATGAAGGTAATGTGATTGTGACTATAATGCAATTATGATATTGTTGAAAGGCTATTCTAACCTACAAACACTCATGAATGAAGAATGAATGAATTTTCTATGATTATGTTAATGATGATGTGCTGATTGACAGGCTATTCAAAATTGTACACTAATCAATGATAATGACATGTTGTGAAAGGAATTTCTCACAATATAGAGATTCTTAGTTGAAAGTCTATTCTCACCTTTGAATCTATGAGATAACTAATAAATGAATGTTCGGATTGATATGGATGCTCAATCATGAGTTGAGGCGGGGTATCTAGTAACAATCTCTATATCCCATTTTAAATGAACTAAATTAATGAAGGTTAAGTACTCTGTGGGGAATAATGCTAAGCACGGAGTGGATATGGATTGTGATGGATGCTCATCCATGAGTTGAGGCGGGCTATCTAGTAGCAATCTCTTGAGATGGATTCTCATCCGTGATTTAAGGAGAGGTATCTAATTGCAATCTCCCTATCCCCTAACTATGTGCTAACATAGGTTATTAGCTAGTGGATCCACCTAAGCTAATTTAAAGGTCCTACCTTAGGCAAGTAGGAATCCCTTATTCGATGTGGGTAATATCGGGATTCCATGATTTGCTCACATGGTCTATGTCGATTAAGGCTTATCCCCCACAGTGAATGATAATGAAATATGGCTTTTCAAGAGGTTCTATGACGTGTGGGTGATAGTATGGGATGCCATTCATGCATAGCACGAGTAGGTTTTGAGAGTGGCTATGGTGTGTTCTTCAATGTCATAATGTCTAATGAAATGAATGTGCTTATAATAATGCTAATGAGAATGTTGACTTAAAGGCTAAATGTAATGATGAATGTTTAACTTAGACTATTATTATGATTTGCTTTCCTTTTCATGACTTACTAAATGTGAATGTTCACTGTCTATGAGTATTAACTAAAGGTGAGAATGAAGAATGGTAAGTTAGTCTATGGTGACAAATGAAGAATGGTAAGTTTATCTATGGTGACCCCAAAGTGGTACTTAGTATGAATGGTATTGTGGGATGTCATTCCTACATTGCACAAGTATAACTTAGAGTTACCCAAGATGATGGTTGTAATGTGTTACAGTGACTTACATGATGAATATGCTTGTGACTTATGTCTTTATACTAAAAGTGCATGATGCTTCTCAAACTTGTTAAATGTGTGGTTTTCAGCCAAAATGTCCTTTTTAGCATGATTTTTGCATGGCTATCATAATTAGTACATATTTGTGCTAACCCATATTTCTTTTACATTTTTCACAAAGTGTAGCTTCTGGATCTTAAGGTTATTTCTTTGGAGTAAAGCTTGGATTGAATATTCTCTAAGCTTGTGGTAAGTCCTCAAGATTCGAGGACATATGAGAGTCTTTAGTAGTTTCTTTCATGTGATTTTATGTTTTGGACAATGTTGAAGGGTTGTGACCATATTATTGATTCATGTTGTATTAGATTGCCATGTGAGACTAAGTTAGACTTCTACTAGCTTTTAAATAAAGACTTCGACTGTATGAATAAAAGATTTTAAATTACGTACCATTTTTTTATGTCATATGTTATGAATGCTATGAGGCTTGTATGAGGCTCTTCGGAGTCTTGTACGTCTTATTACGTCTGGGGTGTAGGCTCGGGTCGTAGCAAACATTGTTTCAGATCACAAGATGTTGGGATGGTTTTTAGGATGATGACTCATGAGCCATGTCTAGTATAGTCTTGTTCATAGTGTGAAGCGCACCACATTTATGAATGAGAGGCTATAAGATGTTAGGAAACTACACTTCTTTCATTATTCTTAAATCGTGCCATAGAGTTTAACTCTACAAGTCCATCTCCTAATCCATCTTTTGTGTCTCCAGGATATGAACACACGAAGGGCTAACACAAGGAGAATGGAGGGAAACAATGTCAATGTCACGATCCAAGGGCACCCCCAAAATGTAACATGGCACATGGAACCCAAAAGGGACCCAAGTAAGCCTCTTAGTATATCATCATCACATAAGAATAGAATAATAAATAATAGGAACACATTTTCAACTCTTTAAGAAAACTTTGTTAAATGTAAAGCGGAAGTCTAGACATAGTCTACTTTAACCATCTAGTACAATCGGAGTCTCATAAAAATAGGGTCACAACCCTTACAATAGAAAATATGAAAATGTCTAGCACAACAAAAGAAATGAAACAACAATATAGCACTTGTCCTCGGATCCATGAGGATATACCACATGTGTTGGAGAATAGTCAATCCAAGCTTGAACTAGAAGAGAGCGTCTTAAACGCCGGAACCTATACTTTGTAGAAAAATGTAGAAGAAATATGGGTTAGTACAAAAATGCATTAAGTATCGTAACTATGCATAAAAACCATTAAAGATGCTAAAAAGGGACATTGTTGTTGAAAACTATGCACTTAAAAAAGTTCATGAACCAACATGAGAATTAGTATAAAAGCATATTATACAAGCATATTTAACATATTTATCATCTCATCATAAAGGAAAAAAACCATAAGAACCATCAAAGCAACCTTGTGCAATGTGTGTATAAGATCCCATACTCCTACCCACACTAAAGAAAACTTATTAAGTGATTATAGTTCATAACTCCAATTCTAGTTCATTCTATCATAGTGGGATTAGCTTTAACCGACATAGACTATGAGAGCTTAATCATGGAATCTGGTGTCTACCACACACCGAAAAGGGGTTGTCCTTCTTGCCTAAGGTATAACTAAACTCTTAGCATACGTGGATCCACTAGCTAAAGACCGATGTTGGCACATAGTTTATGGGATATAGAGATTGCTTCTAGAATCTCGAACTCAACTATGGTAGAAGGTCTCCATCTCATGAGACAAGTACTTTGGGAACCCGGACTCAACTAGTGTAAAAGGAACCCATTTGGGAAACCGGACTCAACTAGTGTAAAAGCCTCCATCTCATATTCATATCCTCTCGGTGCTAAACATTAATTATCATTTGAGTTTATATTAAGTCTTGACTAAAATTGAAAATTAAGGAAGAATGTCTTGACACTTAATCCAACAAACTCATTCAATAGCTTCAAGTTTCATTAGGGGAGACTAGTCTTCAATCCTTAGAACCACTATATGTGACAAATCATTCACATTAAATGAACTTCATTCCTAAGTGTGTACATAAGGATAATCATCCAATCAACACAACAATTAGATTATAATGTAGTTACTTTACTCTCAAAGTAATACAATTGTATACACACAAATTTGATACATATAGTCATCTCATGTTTTGCCTTCAAGGCTATATATCCCCTTTAACCAATAAATCTAGAATTACTACATTAGATATAGATGGTGACATGATTGAATGAACTAAACTATGATAAGTACAATTCACCCAATTCACAAGTCACAAACTAGGGTTATGGGGAATAGATAGATTCATGGGGGATTTTCTCATAAATTCAATAATAATAAAAAATTCAATCATAATATATCATAATTAAATCAATGAAAATGTTTTTCGATAGTATCCATGGCTTGGAGAGAAAACCCTAGGTTTTGGAGATTTTCTACTTTGAAACTGAGAATTTAAGGACATCATGAATGAAAAGTTAACCATGAATCAAAGATACCATACCTTTGTTAAATATTCCTCATAAAATTGTGTAGAAAAGTTGGGTTCTTGAGCCCTAGACCTTGACTTTTTCTTCATGTTCTATTGATGTTTTAGAGAGAGAAATATTGTAGAGGTTTAAATTTGGTTTTGGGGATTTATGAATATGACTTTAGATGGGTTATTTTAGGTGGGAAAATAATTATATTTTCCTTTAAAATAAGCTAAAAATGACACCACATAACCATTAATTAATAAGGAAATTACCAAGGAACCCCTAGACTCAACTGCCAAAAGGTAGTTTCAGGGGTGATCCACGATTGGGGACCGTGGGTGGGACCACGGCCCGTGCGGGTCAAACGTGGTTCCCTTCAGAGACGAGTTTTCAGTGGTCTTGACCTACGGATGCATGCCACGTGGCGTGGTCCCATCCGCGATGTGGGGGTCTTGCTCGTGGCTACTGCCTTAGGCAGATTACAAAAAAAATTCACCCACGCTGCCCCCTACTGGGCTTGGGTAGATCCACGTGACGTGGAACCCTGGTAGCCTTAAGGGTCTTTTCCCCAAGGACTCAAGGTTAGTCCTTAGGATTTAAGGCTCTAATTCTAACGTCAACCTTTAACTTACCCTACTCATTTTAGGTCAGTCACTAGTTTAGTCTACAACTTTCCAGAACGTTACATTATCTCCCCCTTGGGAACATTCATCGTCGAATGATGATCTAGACACCTAACTGGATTCACGACTCAAGACTAGCAGCCCATCATATATGAAACATCAAAATGATGCAAAATTCAAAGGAGGGAGCATCATCTCTATCTCAAAACATAGTCAATGCAATATAAAGGAGTAGGAACTACATCTAACAACCCAATATGCATGAAAACCACTAATTCTCATATTCATAAGAGGAACTAACCTTTCACCATCTAAATAATGCTCAACACAACATCATGGAGCCTATATACCAATACTCTCAAAAGCACACTAAAACATGTTCATCAACACATCCCATGAAGGCAAATAGGCAATTCATACTAAATGCACAAAAAAATGAGGAACATAATTATGAAAACACATTTTCTCTTAAATTATGAATTTCATAAAGAACATGCATAACGTAAGGAAATCATGGAAAAACTCATTTACACACATGACTCCCAAAACATTAAAACTTAAAGAGACTGCTTACCTCAAGCTTGATTACGAGTAGAAGGAAAAAGAAGAGGGTATCGGGACTTCATATCAGTCTCCATCTCCTAAGTATCACCCTCAACTAAATGATTTCTCCATAAAACATTAATGGAAGCTACTTCCTTATTCCTCAACCTTTTAACTTGCTGGTCAAGGATCTCTACCTAAACCTCTTTATAACAAAGGCTTTCATCAACTCCCAACCCTTCTAGAGGAATAATGGACACCGGATTCAAAATACGTTTTTTGAGCATAGAAACATGAAATACTGGGTGAACCAAGGAAACCTCATTTGGCAAGTCCAACTCATAGGTAACTTTCCCAATACGCTCCAAAATTTGATAAGGACCTACAAACCGAGGACTAAGTTTCCCTTTCTTGCTAGACCTCATCACGCCCTTCATGGGTGAGATTTTCAAATAGACTGAATCACCAACTTCAAATTCTAATGCCCTTCTGCTCACATCAGCATAAGTTTTTTGCCTACTTTGAGTTGTTTTCAAACTCTCTCTAATAAGTCGAACTTTCTCAATCGCTTCATAACCCACCTCGGGGCCAATAAGTGCAATGTCACCTACTTCAAACCAACCAACCGCAGACCTACATCTCCTACCATACAAAGCTTTAAAATGAGCCATACCGATACTTTAGTGGTGACTATTATTATAGGCAAATTCTACCAAGGGC
Organism: Solanum phureja; assembly: GCA_009849755.1. Classification (NCBI taxonomy): domain Eukaryota; kingdom Viridiplantae; phylum Streptophyta; class Magnoliopsida; order Solanales; family Solanaceae; genus Solanum; species Solanum phureja. Next base: position 69,224 of record WBHY01168386.1, on the reverse strand, counting down.
AAGTAATCATCCCAATTACCTTTAAAATCTATAACACACGCCTTCAACATGTCCTCTAAGGTTCGAATGGTACATTCCGCTTGACCATCTGTTTGAGGGTTGAAAGTGGTGCTACGCTTCACCTTAGTACGAAGCCCTTTTTGAAATGACTTTCAAAAGTGAGAAGTAAATTGAGGACCCCGATCTGAAATGATAGATAGAGGAACCCTATGCAACTTCACTATCTCTCTTATATACAACTTGACATAATCTTCCGCCAAGTGAGATACCTTGACGGGAATGAAGTGGGCTGATTTGGTCATCCTATCACGAATGACCCAAATAGAATCATATTGCTTTCCACTACGAGGCAAACCCACAATAAAATCCATATTCACCTCTTCCCACTGCCAAGTTGGAATTCGCATATCTTGCAAAAAGCCTCCCGACCTTCAGTGCTCAACCTTACTTGTTGACAATTAGGACATTTGCCTACAAATCCCACAATATCCTTTTTCATACCATTACACCAATAGACTTCCCGTAGATCACGGTACATCTTGGTGGATCCCGGATGAATAGAACATCTAGAACCATGAGCCTTTTCTAGAGTTTTCTCCTTTAGCCCATCCACATCCGGAACACATAATCTACCTTGGTACCTAAGTACCTCATATATCCCTTGGGAGAAAGCCTCAACAGACTTCCCAAGTACCGACTCATTCAACTCCATCAATATAGGATCTAAGTATTGTTTGGACTTCACATCTACCACAAAAGGTGATTTGGAGCCATTATGAACCGTGAAACCTCCTTTGGGACAATCTACTAGTTGGACACCTAACTGGGCCAACCTATGCACATCACGGACTAACACTTTTTTTTCATCCTCTATACGAGTCACACTACCCATGAATAGTCTACTAACTACATTTGCCACAACATTAGCTTTGTCGGGGTGGTAACGGACACTCAAGTCATAATCCTTTAAAAGCTCTAACCACTTTTTTTGTTGGAGATTCATGTCGTTTTGGGTAAACACGTATTGAAGACTCTTGTGATTGGTGAAAACATCTACATGGACCCCATATAAGTAATGCCTCCATATTTTAAAAGCAAATACTACCAACGCTAATTCAAGATCATGGGTCGGATAATTCTTCTCATGTACCATGAGTTGCCTTGAAGCATAGGCAACCACTTTACCATGTTGCATGAATACACACCCCAACCTTACTCTCATTGCGTCACAATATACGACAATCATATCGGTACCCTTCGGTAAGGTTATCACTGGAGAGAAAGTAAGTCTATCCTTTAACTGTTGGAAGCTTTTCTCACAAGCCTCCGACCACACAAACTTAGATTTCTTTTTAGTCAAAGCTGTCAACGGAGAAGCAATGGAGGAAAAATTCTCAACAAACATCCTATAATAACCGGCCAAACCCAAGAAGCTTCTAATATCGGAAGGATTTAGAGGTCTAGGACAACTCTTGACCGCATTCGTCTTCTTAAGATCCACCTCAATACCCTTGCCAGACATAATATGGCCAAGGAAGGATACAAACCTCAACCAAAACTCACATTTGCTAAACTTTGCATGCAATTGGTGGTCTTTAAGGACTTGTAATACAATCCTCGAAAGGTCCATGTGTTCACCCTTACTCCTTGAATAGATCAGAATATCATTAATAAACACGATCACAAACACATCAAGGCAGTTTCTAAGCACACTATTCATTAGATCCATGAATGCCTACCTGGCATTAGTTAGGCCGAATGACATCACAAGGAACTCATAGTGCCCATACGTAGTTCGGAAAGTCGTCTTGGGTATATCATTCCCTCTAACCCTAAGTTGATGGTAGCCCGAACGAAGGTCAATTTTTAGATGTAACTATCCCCTTGGAGTTTATCAAATAAGTCATCAATTCTCGAAAGGGGTTATTCATTCTTTATGGTGACTTTATTCAATTGGCGGTAGTCAATGCACATTTTAAGGGACCCATCCTTTTTTCTCACAAACAACACCGAAGCACCCCATAGAGAAATAATCCATCGAATAAAACTTTTGTTTAGCAAATCCTTCAATTTCTCTTTTAACTCTTTCAACTCAGCCGGAGCTATTCTATAAAAAGGAATGGAGATAGGTTGCGTATCAGGCAAAAGATCAATGCCAAAGTCTATTTCCTGTTCAGGAGGAATGTCGGGTAAGTCATCGGGAAAGACATTCAGCAAATTCACTCACCACGGGGACCGACTCTATAGAAGGGGTTTCAAACTCAACATCCATCACCCTAACAATATTGTAAATGCATCCCTTGGAGATCATTTTCCTAGCATTGAGACCAGAAACAAATTGACCTTTAGGAATAGAATTCCCCCTTTCAACTCTAAAATAGGCTCATTAGGAAATTAAAATTTGACCACCCGGGTCCTACAATCTATAGAGGCATAATATGCATGCAACCAATCCATACCCAAAATTATATCAAAATCAAGCATATCTAACTCTACCAAGTCCACCAAGGTAACTTTGTGAGACAAGGAAATAGGAAAACTTCTATAGACTATTTTTCCACTACCGATTCACCGACAAGGGTAGAAACCGAAAAAGGCTCTAATAGCACTTCGGGGAGCATTTCAAACTTCATAGCTACAAAAGGTGTAACAAAGGAAAAAGGGGCACCGGGATCTAACAATGCATATACATCAACAGAAAAGTCTTGTAACATACCGATCACCACACTCGGGGAGCTCTCTTGGTCACCTCGTGATTGAAGAGCATAAAAGTAGTTTTGCTTTTGGGCATTGCAGTTGGAATCACTTAGATGAGCTTGCTTATCTTGTCTACCCTTAAACTTGAGCATGGGAAAATATCTTATTTTGTGGCCACTCTTACCACAAATATCGAACCCATCCGAGCCTACTAAACACTTGCCTTCACCTTTTCTTGATTTCTAGGTATTTGGATGGAGGAACAAAGCATGGACACTAATTTGCCAAAAGGAATGAAGCTAGCAGAAAGAAGGTAGAAATGAAGGCCTTGTGATCGCCAAGTCCCTTTGGCGAGTCATCAAATGGCCATCATCTTGCCCAAAGTTCTAGTGTGCCAAGCCCTGAAGGAGAAAATCAAGTCGGTGAGAGAAAAGAGCAGTCAATATGTCACCGAGTGGTTCCGCAATGCAGTGTTGGATTGCCCAAAGTTACATAACTTAAGGTGGCTGAAGGCCAAAGAAAAACGGCGATGGACCTGACCAAAGGGCGGATCGTCGAGCTGATCAGCAATCCCGACTTACTGCGCTGAATTTCCCTTCGCAACATATTTTTGGAGACTATAAATACATTTTCAAACATTCTGTTTAGTATCAACTTTTATTCTGAACATTCGTTAGAGTAATTTTTGAGTTTGAACTCATAGTAATGAGAATAAGTTTTCCTTATGTAGAATTGAAGTTTTCCATTTTTGAGAAATTGGAAGTGGGTCTTTGAGATTCTTCAATTTGGACCTTTGTAAATAAGAAAGTAATCTTACCCAGTTAATGGAAACATAATTTGGGAACGATTTTTATATTTTCATGATGTCTAGCTAAAACCCCAATTCTTGGGGTGTGATTATGTGATTATGGGTTGATTTAGCTGATGGGTATTGATAATTGTTAGTTTAAATGATGTTTAAAAGTAATATCAATCATTAATTATGGTTAAAATTAAAGGATTGTAGTTGCAAATGCAGTTCTACCTTCGTGTTTTTGGCTTGCTCAAGAGAGAGGGTTTAAAACAAAGATTATTGATTGATGGTCTATGGGAATTGGGTTGTCATGGGTTCAGCTCGAGAGAGTGAATCATAAACCATTTTCCACACATTTAGTTCGAGAGAGTGAATGGAGTAAGGCGTAGGCTGTTCTTAATTGCTTGCTTGTCAGTGTTCGAGAAAAACTGACTTGATTCTGGGTAAATTGTTGAAGAGAAAGTTTACCTCCTCTATAGTCTAGCTTATTCACTAATTTATAGTTATTTAGTAACAGTTGCAATTACCCACTTGTCTATACTAGCTTATAATCGAATCACATCCCAAGAACCCATCTCAATATTTGTCATTTCATATTATTTGTTGTTGATGTAGTTGATAATTACAATCAAAACCCCATGTTATTTGGCATTCGTGTCACCCCTGATTTGAAATATGGTTTTATTTGATAATGTCTATTTCTATGATTGACTTGAGCATATTCGTACTTTCCTATTGAATCTTAAACACGTACCACTCCCTGTGGGATTCGACCCCAACTCATTTAGTTAGGTTATATACTGACTAACGATTATTGACACTTAGAATTGGATGATGTGTCCTTGAAATATTAATGAAAATGGCGCTGCTGTCGGGGACTGGTGTTGGTTAAGATTCTTTAGTTAAGTTGAATTTTTGTTCGTATTAGTTATAGTAGAATTTACTTATTTTTAGTTTTGGTTCTTGTGTTGCTTGCTAAGCTGAGAAATTAAGCAGATCTGATAGCAACAGTGACCTAATGGATCACCCTTCTTTGAGCTTGCTGATTCTTAGGGATGACATCCTAACTTTAAAGCAATTGGAGGGTGAGACCACTTATGAGTTGTGTCAAAGATTTAAAGCCCTATTGCAGCAGTGACCAGCTCATTGAGTTCTAGATAGGATGCTTCGGGAATGCTTTTATAGAGGTCTTGGTCCTGAAAATAGAATAGTGGTTGACCAACTCTCTTTGGGTTATTTGATTCAACAACCTTATAAACCAGTAGCCCAACTCCTTGATGGCATGATTAAGACCAACAAGGAGACAAAAATAGACCAAGAATTGGCCACATTGTTGACTCAGCTAGATGTCTTGGACAAAAAGCCATGGAATTGGAGGAAATGTCCAAAAAGAAGGACATGTACATCCCCCCTCATGATCGTCGAAGGACAACGAAGCAAGAGGGTGAGCAAATCGAAGAGATCCTCTCACTCATTCTACATAAAGTCCAAAAGCACAATAGAGTGTCGGAGGAGATAAAAGAGAATGTCTTAATTCTGAATCAGATGACAACCTCTCATGCCATGTTCATTCAGCTACTAGAGTCCCAAATGGACCACGGATTGTCTTATCTCTACCCAAGGACAAAAAAAGGGTTGCCTTGTGCCATTGAGGCAAACTCAAGGAATGAAACCTAAGAAGGGACTTAAGTAGTGCCACGACGTTAACTAACGCGCTTCTTGGGATGCAACTCAAGTGTTTATTGCCTTATTTTTATTTTAGAAATAATCGTGTGTTGATTTTGTAGGTTGAAGTGTAGGATGTGTTAGAAAAGTGGAGATTGGCGAGTAAAACTCTAGTCGGCGACTCGCCATAGAGGTCGGTGAGCCCGACTCAAACCATCGTTGGACTCAAGAAGATTTGAAATTGGAGTCTGTAAAACTTGGTGAGCCCAGGAGCAAATTGGCGAATCGCCGACCTGGTCGGCGATAACGATTTTGTCCACTATTTGGACCTCCACATTAAATGGAGGTCCTGTAAAACCTGGCAAGGTAAGTGTCCTCTCGGCGTGTCGCCGAGTGGGTCGGCGAGAAAGATTAATGTCGCCGAATGGGCTAGAACTAGATGGTTTTAAAGGCCAAAACTTCAAAAGTTCAAAATATTTCACATTCCCTCACTTTTCAAATTGCCAAACTCACACCCGAAATAGTTTCTCGTATTCTTGTATTTTTACCGCATTTAAGTCATTGATTGTGTGTTCGAATTTGGATTCCTTGCCGCCTAGCTTTACAACTTGTTTTATTCGTTTTATAAGGTTGGTTTTACGAACCCCGAATTTTTATTTAGCAATTTTTACTCATTTGCAATGATCTTTATCTTAGTGATGTATGTTAGGTCTCTCTGATCATAATTGTATGTATGTGTGCCTATCTTAATATGAATATCATGCCTATAATGCCTTTCTTCTTAAATTCCCAATTTTTTTGTCCTTACAATCGATTAATATTGTTGGGTGTGCTTAATTGATTGTTGGTTCTAGTCGAGTGAAGTCTAAGTAACCCGCATTTATGCCAAATGACATGTTTTGCCTGATGATAGAGCTGTTGACGTCATTCTTTAGGGCAAAAGTCGTCAAATGGCCAAATTTGGCCAAACCGGGAGAAGTCTGAGTATCCCAGGGGAATGGGTAGTATGGGTCTAGGTTTAATTGAATGGGTGCATGTTTTGATTTTGTCTTTATGGGCTGCGGGGTTGAATTTGGGAGTTGGGGTTGAAAGTAGGCACGTTGGGCCATTTGGAGAGCTAGGTCGAGCTCGACGAACAACTTGGCGGTTCGCCGAACTCCCCCCTTATCTCCTTTCATTGCATGCTTAATCTTGAGTTTGGTTCTATAACCTTTGGCGAGAAGCCTGAGTTCGCCGAGTGCACTCGGTTACTCGCCAAAAGTCCTTCTTGATCGCCCTTTCTATGCTTCTAACCCCTAAAATGCACTGTAACTTTTGGCGGTATAGTCCTTGCTTGCCGAATTCTTTTGGTGATTCACTGAAAGACCCTTTCCATCGCCGACATGGCAATTTTTCTGGAAACTTTTGAGCCAATCCTTTTGGCAAGCCCGATCTGGCTCGCCAAAGTGATTCAGCGACTCACCGAATGGATCGGCGAATTTGTCTTCAACTCTCTTTTTAGTGCTTTTGCTTGAGTTGTTCCTAATTCTTTTTTATGTTTTTGCAGATATGGCTAGAACCAACCTAGACATGCCTCCCCGTAAAAGAGCACGAAGCATTGTTATAAATGTAGGAAGATCCAACCCTCCTAAAAAAGGAAGAGTAAAGCCTCCAAAGGAGGCAAGGGTAAAGGCAAAAGGCCAACATCTGAGGTTCCGGAGCACAACTCTGGTAGAGAGGGAGTAGCCTTTAATTCCCCAACTCCATAATCTAAGTCGGAGGAAGACCAGCCATTACTGTCCTAGATAGCGAAGATTCATGCTGTGCTGACTCAACTAGAGTCCCAGCAGCCTCCTCTTTAGCAGATATAGTGCTAGCTCCGGCACCTCCTATGGCTTTAGTATTACCAGTGGTTCCTCCTCTCAGGCTACTAAACAGATTAAAAGCGGATGGGTTGCGAACTATTCTTGAGGATAAGCTACTTTCTACTAATGGCTTAGATGGCAGATACTCTGAGGTGAGGGAGACACTCCAGTACCATCATTTTGAGCAGTTTACAAATCCCTAGGGTCCATACATCCCTACATGGGTCCAAGAATTTCTCCACATATGGTGACCGGATCCCAAAGGAAAGAAAAACACTAGTACTTTCAGACTGGTGGGTCCATCATGGTACGGGGGATAGTAGTACACTGTAGCTTTGACCATACCAAAACAGTTCTTGATAGAGGATCTAACTTTGCCCATCCCGATCTAGCTACCACTTCAACACCCTAAGATGAGCTCAAGGGCTGGTTAGCTTCCCTTATTTATGACACCACCCTGAGGTGGATTGAGGTAGGAGTCTCGATCAAGAAGAAGGACTTGAGTATAGCTGTGCAATATTGGTTTGGATTCATCAACAACTCTATTATGCCATCCCAAAATAAATCCATTCTCTTCCATCCTAAGGTGTCCTGCCTCGAGTCGATTATGTCTTAGAGGATCACTGATGAGATGGCTAACCTTGAGAATGCGATGTTCGAGACTGCATGCCAGTGATCTTTAAGAGACACCAGCATGGGTGGGTGCAGCTGAGATGGTACTTCTGATGAGACTCCGGGCAATGATGCCCAGGATCAGACTGCTGTGACACTGTGCACTGATAACCCGATAGATGGAGCGACTGTGTAGACAAGACATTTCCTTACCTCCGTATCTGTCCCTCTTTATTGATTTTTGGATATTTTCTTGCATTTGAGGACAAATAGTTTTTCTTTTGTGGTGGGGTGAGGTTTGTCCATACCTGCCTCTTGTTTTGATGTTATTTTCTTTATATATCGGGTTTTGTGATACATATTGTTTTTTGACACTGTTTTTGTGGATATTTGAGCTTGTGGCTCCTTGTTTTGATTGTAAATAATTTTTTGCCACCTCTTGATTGTGCTTGAATGTGGTTGTTCTCCTGCAAATAAACCGAGAAAATAGTGGAAAATCTCAGGTTGGCGAGTAGAAGTCCATTTCGCGAGTCGCTAAACAGGTCGGCGAGCCCGACTGGATCCTCCGTTTGGCTCAATACAAGAGTTGTACAAAGCTTGTAAAACTCGGCGAACTCAAAAAGCAGCTCAGCGCATCGCCAGCCTGCTTGGCGATCTTGATGCAGACCGCCGATCTCACCCCTAGAAAATTGAAGATTTTGAAGAAATGACGATATAAATGACCACTCGGTGGACCGCTGAGTGGGTCACCGAGTTGACAAACATCGCCGAATGGACAAGAACTGAACAGTTATAAAGTGCCAAAAATCTAAGAATTTTTTAATTTTCCCACTCTCCCTCCTTTTAAACTTCTCAACTTCACATCAAGGTAATATTTTCTAGATTATTGATTGCCTTTAGTATTGTAGTAGATAATTAGTGCATGGAGTGGATTACATTGCCACCTAGCATTTCAAAAGTATTTTAATCAGCATCTAAGGTTGGTTTTTCGAACCCCGAATTTATTTTTAGCAACTTTGTACACATTTGGAATGATTTTTTTTGTTATTTTCATTTGAGGACAAATGTTTTTATTTATGGTGGGGTGAGGCCCACCTTGTTTTGCTTATTCGGATACTTGTGTTTTGGTGTACATTTGAGTTGTCTGTTTTTAATTGTGTTTTTAAACAATGCTTTGCGATTGTTTGAGCTTATGGCTCTCTTTTGGGCTTAATTGAAAAATAATTTTGACCCTTTCGAAAAAAATTCATTTTTTGAAAATTTTCGCCACCTCTAGTGTTGAAAGTGGTTGTTCTTGTACAAATTCAAGTCTCTGTTTCGATCAACATTGATAACTTGAATAGTGCTCTCAATCGAACAAACATGAATGTGCGACTGCGAGGAGAACTAATGAAGTTGCATAGACAATATATGAACTATTTGCGTCTCCTTGTGATTATCCATTTCTCAAATTGATTCTCTTGTAATGACCCTTGCACACTAGCGAAAATGTGTAGTCTTGTTTGACTTAATTGTCGATGCCTTGTGTGATGAACTTACTTTGAACCACGCATGAATAAGCCTAGAATTTGCCCCGTTAATCTGATTGATTTATAAAGGTGTCCTCTTGAGATGATCTTAAGAAACTTTCAATAGTGTGAGCCAAATTTGACATATACCTATTTTGTGGCCTACCCGTGAGCATGTGAAACTCTTTTGAACACCCTTTAAGCCTTACCTTTCTATGGAAGAACCTTGAAGAACCTTAGACCTTACTTGACCCACTACCTATAATCCTTTTGATTTGTGGTTTAGCAAATAGCCAACTTAAGCCAAAATCCTAAGTTGGGGGTGTGATATGATGCAACACTCACACTCTAAAAGAGGAACATAATGCATTTTTTCACCCACAGGTTTGCCCTTATTTTCCAATCAACTTTTGAATTGGCTTACTCAAGATCAAAAAGGTCTTTCCAAGGCTTGTAATGGGGCTGAGCGCAAAGGAATGGTCATTTAGGCTCAGTGACTTTTTCATCCTCGTGAGGTGTGGCGTTCTCAAGGGATTCCCTTCTTTCCCTTTTTCAATTCGTTTTCTAGTGCTTTTAAGTCATCTTTTTATTCACCTCCACGGATTGCTTGGAAACCCAATTTCTTTTCTACTTTATTCCACGCAATTTTTTTAAATGAATTAACCTATAGGTGTGAATATGGAATCATTATTTGAGTGAGGGCATTTAGATACTTTTTGTAGAGCTTGAACTTGCACAAGTAGGAAGTATTGCGAGCATGAGATTCTTTGGTAGTGGTGTGTCACAACTGGAATCTTTGAGTATACAGTTGAATTTTGCATAAGTACTTTGAGTCTTGTTGTGTATGTTATTGATTTAGCCTTGTGTATCAGTATTTGAGACACCTTGTTGAACGACTGAACTTGAGTTTGCTTGAAGCAAGCAAAAGTTTAAGTTGGGGGTGTTGATGAGTCCACAAATTGGACTCATTTAAGACTTTATTTTTATAAGAATAGTGTCCTCGAATGGCTATTTTGTCTCAATATCTGATGAAAACTCTTAAGTTTCAGGTATTTGAAGTTTTATTGAAAGCATGGACACTTAGGCGCAAAAAGGAACAAAAAGGCTGAAAAGAATGAAGAAGCTAAAGCCTAAGCATCGCCAAGCACACATGGCGATTCGCCGAAGGGATTCACTCCGCCCTTTGTTCCAGTGCGCGAAGCCCTGTAGAAGAAGGATCAAAAGGCGATGAAAGGAGCAGTCGATGCTTCGCCAAATATTTCCGCGAACCAGTACTTTACCGCCCAATGGTCAAGAATGTGAAGATGCTGAAGGGAAGCACGAAACGGCGATGAAACAGAACAAGGGAGAGTCGCCGAGTCATTCGGAGACATCAACTAACCTCGCTGAAAGATCCGCCAACACTATTTTCTGAAGTCTATAAATACTAAACTTATTATTAATTTTAGAAGAGTCGAAATTTTATTTTAATTTCCAGAATAGAATAGTACTTTTTAGATATTTTCTCTCAGGTTTGGAGAGGCTTTTTGGGAACTTGAAGAAAGGAGTTCATCTTCCCTAAGTTGGAAGTGGATCTTCTCTATTCTTCTTCCTTTGCTTAAATCATGGTTTAACTTCTTATACCCATTTGATTTTAGTATCATTTTAGGTGTATTTTGTTATTTCTTGATGTGTGGCTAAAAACCCCATTCTTGGGGTGTGATTTAGCAAATATGTGTTGATATTGTTGTTGGGTCTTGCTTGCTGATAGGTTCGATGCATTTTAATGGTGATTTCACCTAGTAGTTGTTGTTTAATTTAATGATTTTGTAGTTGCAAATACAAAACCACCCATGTGTTTTTTGGTTTGCCCGAGAGGGAGGTCACGAAACCAAGACCACTAGACTGATGGCCTAAGGAGTGGGTCGACATGAGGTTCAGCCCAAGAGGGTGGACCCTAGTCCCATATCCTAACACTCAACTCGAGAGAGTGAGTGGGGTAAGTTGTAGGTTGGTCTTCATGTGGCAAATGGGTGTACGAGAGGACCCCATTTGAAACGGGGTAAGTTGCCCGAGAGGGAACTTATTTCCATCTAAAGCTTAGCCTAGTCACTATTATTTTGTAAATTTCCTATCGAAAGCATGTGCCCAACAGTTTATCTCAACTTGTGTTGCGGTCACACCCCAAGAACTTTCTCCTATACTTGAATTTTCTCTTTATTTTTGTTGTTTTAGCTATACTTGTGACAAACCCCCATTGATATTTGACACTTTGGTGTCACCCACTTGCATTTACTTTGTTTTTATTCAATAATTTCTCAAACTACAGCTAACTGGAACAACATTCTAGCCTAAAACCTATTTTCACTACAACTCCGTTGGGACACAACCCCAACTCTTGGTTGAGTTACTATATTATCGACGATCGTAGAAACTCGTACTGTAGATTAGTATCGTTGGTCAGGATAAGCATCAACTAGGGTTGTAGATCACCACATTTTGATCCTAAATTCAACTAAGTCTGGGACTCACTTACAAAACCTATCTACGACTCGTCCATTAGATGGCGGATTGTCCCGGTGAACCATTGAAAGAGTACTGAAACTTGAATTTTTTTGAAAACTAGGCTGGCCAACAGTGGGCCTACTTATGGTCCGTTTATTGAACGATCAACCATCGGTGGCGTCTGCTGGTTTGGCACTTGATTTTTTTGAAAGACTGGAATTTTTCCCCTTTTTGAATCCTAGGTTTTATAATATCTCCCCATTGGGATCATTCGTCCTCGAATGAGATTCAAGACATCATAAGGACGGTAAGAACTCAAACCTAACAACCCAACATGCATGCAATTACATAACTGCACATATTCGAAGAGGAAACATCCACTAGAAGCTAAACCATATTCAAAACATCACATCATGAATTCTATATGCAACTCATACTCAAATGCATATAAATATGTAGAAATCAATCAAGTTTACTCTAATGAGTCCACAAATTGGACTCATTTAGGGTTATATTTTAATAGAAATTGTGTCCTCAAATGCTTATTTTATCTCAATATCTGATGAAAGCCCTTAAGTTTTAGGTATTTGAAATTTGATGAAAAGCATGGACACTACGTCGTAAAAAAGAACGAAAAGGATGAAAAGAATGAAGAAATGAAGGCCTGAGGATCATCTAGTCCACTTGGCAAATCGCCGAATGGTCTTACTTCGCCTTTTGTTCCAGTGTGCTGAGATCTTTAGGAAAGGATCAAGTCGACGGAAAAAAGAAGCAGGCGGTGCATCGTCAAGAAGTTTCGCGAAGTAGTACCATGTCGCCCAATGACATAGAGCAGACAATGTTGCAGGCTAGTGCAAGACGGCGATGAACTACACCAAAGGGCGAATTGCCGAGTTGATCAGCGATTCCTACTAACGATGCCGAATGATCTGCTGCAGCCCAAATGTTTGAAAACTATAAATACTAATTAGAGTTGTAGTTTTAAGTGTCGAACAATTATTATAATTTTTATATAGAATAGTACGTTTTGATATTTTTGTTCTAAGCTTAATAGGGTTTTTAAGACTTGAAGATCCAAAGGGTTTCATCTTCAAGATTTGGGTTTGGATCTCTTAGATTCTTAAATTTTGGAATGTATCAAGATTTAAATCTTCATACCCAGTTGAATGCAAGCTCAATTTGGTAAAAATTTCTATATCTTATACATCTGTGGCTAAAAACCCACCATTTCTTGGGGTGTGATTTAGCGAATATGGGTTAAGATAATTGTTGGGTTTTGCTCGCTAATAGTTTAATTATAGTTTAATTGCGATTTCATTTAGTAGTTGTGGATGAATTTAATGAATTTGTAGTTGCAAATAAAAGTTTATGTATGTGTTTTCGGCTTACTCAAGAGAGAGGTCGTAAAACTAAGACTACTAAATTGATGGCCAGTGCGAGTGGGTCGACATGAGGTTCATCTCGAGAGAGTGAACCCTAGTCCCACGTCCACACATTCAGCTTGAGGGAGTGAGTGGGTTAAGGCGTAAGCTGGTCTGCATGCGGAAAGTGAGTGTTCGAGAGGAACGCATTTGAAATGGAGTAAGTTCCTCGAGAGACAGCTTATCCCCCTTAAAGTCTAGCCTATTAACAATTACTCTATGAATCTCCTACCAAAAGCATGTACCCAATAATCTGGCTTAACCCGTATTCCAATCACATCCGAAGGATCCCCTCTCATTACTTAGAAACCCTTGTTTATTTCGTTGCTTTTACCTTACTTGTGACAAAACCCCTCATTGTTAATTAACACTCCCGTGTCCCCCCTTTAATTTACAATGTTTTTAATTGTAAATGTCTTCAGCTACGACTAGTTAGAACTAAGTTTTCTTTTTCTATTAATTCTCGAAACCACTCTCTTGGGAACGATCCTAACCCTTGGTTGGATTACTAAACTATGGAACGATCGTAGAAACTTGCATCGTAACTTATGTCTTCATTACGCAAACATCAAAATGGCACCGCTACCGGGGAGTGGTGTTATTTGAGAATTATTAGATTAGTAGAATTTTTGTTCTTCTTAGTTGTAGTTTTACTAACTTAATTTTTAGTTTTGTTTTGATCGTTATAATTTTGAAGCAGGGGAGTTAAACATATCGAGCAGTACTTACAAGCCAATGGAGCTGCCGTCATTAGAAGGCATGATATTCTGAGATATGATCCTAACTTTTAGGCAATAGGAAGGCGAACAACTTCAAGAGGCATGGCTGAGGTTCAAAGCACTTTTGGGTCAATGCATTACTCATAGAATCCTTGAAAGAGTCATTTCGGAATCTTTCTGCCAAAGTATTAGTCTAGGAAACAGAATGATGGCTAATCGAATTGAATCAGGAAGTCTTGTACGACAACCCTATGTGGAAGCAGCCAAATTGCTAGACAACTTAACTAAGCCAGATCAAGATATGAAAAGGAGAGGTTTTAACTTACTGATCCTACTAACTCAGTTAGATTAACTGAAAAAGAAAATTGTTGATCTTGAAGTCCAGTGCAACAAGAAAGAGCATTATGTTCCTCCTCATGAATGAAGGAGAATTAAGAACAAGGAGGATGGACGGAACAAAGAAATGCTCACATTTCTACTCAAGAAATCCAGTGAGCAACACAGGGTACTGGAGGAGCTCAAGAAGAATGTATCGTTAATGAATCATATGACGACTTCCCTTGCTATGCTCATTCAACTACTAGGTTCTCAAATGGATCAAATGTTGACTGAACTCTATCCGGATTTTAAAGAAGGATTTCCTAATGAAGCTGAGGAAAACCTCACCATTGAAGTATCGGTGTTAACTTGCGTCGTGCCACGACATTAACTAAGGAGTTGTTTGGGAGGTAACCCAAAACCCTTAAATGATAGAAATTTGTTATTTTTGAAATAATGGTGTGTTGATTTTTTAGAATTGGGAATGAAAAGTTTGTGAAAAGTACAGGATGAATTACACAAGTCCAATTGGTGAATCGCCGACTAGATCGGCAACCCCGATAAAGATCGTCGTTTGTATCCTCACTTTGACTGAGGGTCCTGTAAAAATTGGTGAGGTGGATAAACACTCGGTGGATAGTCGAGTAGCGGAGAGAATTCAACTAATGTCGCCTAATGGGTGAGATCTGGATGGTTTGTATTATGCTACGGGTTTTGACTTTCAACCTTTTCATATTCTCTCACTCTCGATTTTCGTAAAATAGCACCCACTTAGTATTTTCAAAATTTTCGTATCTTGTGAGTATTTTAGCTACTTTAGTAGTTCTTGGATCTGTACTAAATGTGAATGTTCATTGTTTATGAGTATTAACTAAAGTTGAAAATGAAGAATGGTAAGTTTATCAATGGTGACCAATGAAGAATGGTATGTTTTTCCATGTTGACCCTAAAGTGGTACTTAGTACGAATGGTATTATGGGATGTCATTCCTACATTGCACAAGTATAACTTAGGGTTACCCAAGATGATGGTTCTAATTATAATGACTTGCATGATGAATATGCTTGTGACTTATGTCTTTATACTAAAAGTGCATGATGCTTCTTAACCTTGTGAAATGCATAGTGTTCAACCAAAATGTCCTTTTTAGCATGATTTTTGCATGGCTATCATACTTGGTACGCATTTGTCCTCACCCATATTTCTTCTACATTTTTCATAAAGTATAGGTTCCGGATCTTAAGGTGATTTCTTTGGTGTAAAGCTTGGATTGACTATTTTCTAAGCTTGTGCTGAGTCCTCAAGATTCAAGGACATATGAGAGTCTTTAGTAGTCATTTTATGTTTCGGACTATATTGAAGGGCTATGACCCTATTATTGATTCAAGTTGTATTATATGGTCATGTGAGACAAAGTTAGACTTCCACTTGCTTTTAAATAAAGACTTCGATTGCATGAATAAATGTTTTTAAAATCCGTACCATTTTCTCATGTCTTATGTTATGAATGCTATGAGGCTTGTATGAGGCTCTTCAGAGTCTATTACGCCGTGTTACGGCTGGGGTGTAGGCTCGAGTCATAACATTGGGTCTTGCCATATCTGCAAAAACAACACAAATTGAATGAATGCGGTTGCATTGGTTTAGTGAAGGGTCAAGATTAAAAATTTGAAGGAAAATCGCCGATCAGCACAAGTCGGAGATATTTAGGGTAATTTGGAAAATCGCCGAACTTGATCAGCTAGCCAAAGGTAGCTAGCCGAATATCACAACAAATTTTTCAACAAAAAAGGATACCAAAAGACGATAACAAAGGCATTCGGCGAGTCACCCAGTAAAATCAACGAGCACAGGCATATTGCCAAACTTTAATGAATCCAACAGCATCAATGCAAAGAAAAATTGTGATATAAGGAGTAAGTTGGCAAACCGCCGAGTCATTCGGCGAGCTAGACTAAGCTTGCCGACTAACCTCTGGTTCCAGATTGTAACCCCGACCCCCAAATTTCAATGCACAATTTGCGATAACCAAATTAAAGCCCAATTCTATGCAATTAACGCCTAGCCCATGTCATTATCAAACTCAGGGTACTCAAACTTCCCCCAAATTATCTAGAATCGACAAATCAACTTATTTTGCCCTTAAGAATGATGTCACCCAATCCATCATAGGGTAAGTTTAGTTGTTTAGTGCAATTCGGGTTCCTCTGGGTTCACCCGCAACCAACCCAATACGCACAACGCCATTTAGTCAATTTAGACCCGAAATTTAAATTTAAACAGGCAAAAAATCTAACATGATATATATACCGATCAATATTTAACAAATCAATTAATCAGACAAAGGCATACACTAGATCCAACAACTACACGAACATGCTTATGATATGGCACAAAATTAAAGCAAATTTGGAAAACCAACCTCAGAAGCAGATACGTAAATAACGCGGGCAAAGGTGAAAGAAAGTAAAGCACCGAATTCCAACCACATACCGTTACCCACGCAATATCATAACAAAAACAATGATGTACTATGAAAGTGAAACAGTGCAAGAGTCAAAAAATACAAAATAAAGAGGATTTTCTAATTTAAAATGTTTGGAAGCCTTTTGACTCTTCAGTTCGCACCCCTATCAGCGATGGTTACTTATGTCGCCCGACCCATTCGGTGATTCGCCGAACGTCACTTTGCCCGCTTAAGTTACAGAACTCCAACCATTTGGTTGGTCAAAAAATCAATCTACATCAGGCTCGACAATTGACTCAGTGGTTTGTCGAATGGGTCCTGAGCTTGCCCAATTGCCTATTTCTCAAAAAGTTTAATTTTTCAACCTATACATCCAACAACTGTTATAGTCACGACCCAAGGTAGCCCCTAGGTGTAACATGCATATAGGACCCCAAGAGGCCCCATACAAGCCACTTAGCATTCATAACATAAGAAATAGACAAAAAGAATTAAAAGAAATTTCCCAATGTATATTAAAGTCTTATAAAGCAATGCAGAAAATCTAACAATGTCTCAATAACCATCTAGTACATAAGAACGAAGTGCTCCTAGCCCGTACATCATGTCCAAAACTAAAAATAAAGAAAAACTGAAGCTAATAAAGATGCGGTCCTCGAAGCATAAAGACTCACCAAAGCTTGGAATCTCTTAACGAACTCTAGCCATGAAATTGGGAACCCTGACTTTAGGACCCTACATTTGGGGAAATACAGGCAAGAATATGTGTTAGTACAAAATAAGTACCAAGTATGATAGTCATGCATAAAACATTCAAAAACATTTTTAAAGAGAGAGATACTTCCATGAGGTGCAATGAACAATCTAAACATGAGATAAAGAGTTAGAAAACATGAGTCATAAAACATGGTCAATGGATATAGGCATCATCTTAAACATGTATGAGATACTTCCTTGAATTAGCTATAGTTCATCATAGCTTTCTTGTGTGAAGTAGGCTTAACTGACATATAAGAGCACGAGAGATATCATAATGGAATTCGGTGTCTCCCACACTGAAAAGAGTTGGCACATAGTGTATAGGACATATGAAATCATCACTTGTCCACTCGGTACTAAGTTTAACTACAAAAAATAGTTCTTATTAATATTAATCTTAACTCTTAAAGGAACATGGGTAATCATCTTTAGTCCTTACATGGTGTGACATGGGTAATCGCCTCTATTTAAATTAGAGAGCATGGGTAATCGCCTCTTACCTCAACATTAGAATAGCTCCTTAACATTAGAGTCTACTTGGTGAATAATCGAAGGGTCTTACATCGACTTTTGTTCCAGTGTGATGAGATCTGAAGGAAACGATCAAGTCGACAGAAAAAAGGATGAGTCGGCACATCGCCGAGAAGTTCCGCAAAGTAGTACCATGTAGCCCAATGACCCAGAGCACGACGATGTTTAAGGTTGGTGCAAGACGGCGATGAATTACACCAAAGGGCGAATCGCTGAGTTGATCGGCGATTCCGACTAACGATGTTGAATGATCCACTGCAGCACAAATCTATTAAAAATATAAATACTAGTTAAAGTTGTAGTTTTAAGTGTCGAACAATTATTATAATTTTCATATAGAATAGTAGTTTTTCATATTTTTGCTCTAAGTTTGAGAGAGTTTTGAAGAATTGAAGATCCAAATGGTTTCATATTCAAGATTTGGGTTTGGGTATATTGGACTCATAGATTTTGGCCTGTATCAAGACTTAAATCTTCATACCCAGTTGAATGCAAGCTCAATTTGGTATAAATTTCTATCTCTTATACATGTGTGGATAAAAACCCCAATTCTTGGGGTGTGATTTCGCTAATATGGGTTAAGATAATTGTTGGGTCCTGCTTGTTGATAGTTTAATAGCAGTTTAATTGTGATTTTGTTTAGTTGTTGTGGATGAATTTATAGAATTTGTAGTTGCAAATACAAGTTTATTTATGTGTTTTCGGCTTGCTCGAGAGAGAGATCATAAAACTAAAATGATTAAATTGATGGCCAGTGCGAGTGGGTCGACATGTAGTTAAGCTCGAGAGAGTGAGTGGGTTAAGGCGTAGGCTGGTCTCATGTGGCAAGTGGGTGTCCGAGAGAAATACATTTGAAATGGCGTAAGTTGCTCGAGAGAGCTTATTCCCCTTAAAGTCTAGCCTAGTCACAATTACTCTATGAATCTTCTATCGAAAGCATGTACCCAATAATCTATCTAAACCCTTATTCCTGTCACATCCCAAGGATCCCCTCTCATTACTTAGAAACCCTTGTTTATTTTATTGTTTTTACCTTACTTGTGACAAACACCCCATTGTTAATTGACACTCTTGTGTCCCCCATTTAATTTACAATGTTTTTAATTGTAAATGTCTTTAGCTACGACTAGTTAGAACTAAGTTTTATTTTTCTATTAATTCTCAAAACCACTCTCTTGGGAACGATCCCAAACCTTGGTTGGGTTACTAAACTATTGTACGATCGTAGACACTTGCATCAGAAGTTGTGTCTTGATTACGCAAACATCAGACTCATTTTCTCAAAACTTAAGCTTTTCAGAAATATGCATAAATGAGGAAATCATGGGAATATCAAAGACACATGAAACCAAAACAGTAAACCATCAAGGACTCAATACCTCAAGCTGGAGTAGGGGTAGACGGAAAGAGAAGGATATCAGGACATCATATCTACCTAGGCCTTCCAAGTAGCGCCCTAAAATGATTGATTCCTCTAGAAAACATTCATAAAAGCAACTTCTTATTTTTCAACTTCTTGACTTGCCGGTCTAAAATCTCTACCAAAACATCCTCATAAGAAAGATTCTCTTTTAACTCCAAAATCTTCTAAGGGGGCTATAGTTGATCACTGACACACTTTATCAACATGGAGACATGGAAAACCGGATGCACCGATGCCAATTCATTAGGCAATTAAGGTTTAGAAGCAACCTTTCCAGTACGCCTCAAAATCTGCTATGGGCCTACATAATGGGGACTAAGCTTCCCTTTCTTACAGAACCTCATTACACCCTTCGTGGGGGGAATTTCCAAGTAGACCCAATCATTCACATTAAACTCAAGAACTCTTCTTCTAACATCGGCATATGACTTTTGTCGACTTTGAGCCATTTCCAACCTCTCTAATAAGCTGAACTTTATACATAGCCTCATGTACCAACTCAGGTCCTATCAATGCAACTTCACCCACCTCAAACCAAACTATAGGAGATATACACCTCCTACCATAAAGAGCCTTAAATGGAGCCACACCAATAATGGAGTGATAACTGTTGTTGTAGGTAAACTCAATCAAAGGCAAGTGGTCATCACAATTACCCTAGAAATCTATC
This sequence comes from Solanum phureja, assembly GCA_009849755.1. Lineage (NCBI taxonomy): Eukaryota > Viridiplantae > Streptophyta > Magnoliopsida > Solanales > Solanaceae > Solanum > Solanum phureja. The sequence continues at coordinate 49,313 of WBHY01168386.1, read as the reverse complement.
ACACCAGGTCTCAACATATCTTCCAAATATTGGACAGTACTCTCTACTTGCCATCAGTTTGTGGATGAAAGGCCGTTCTAAGCTTAACACGAGTACCAAGAACCTTTTAAAAGAATCTTCAAAATTGAGAAGTGAATTGAGTACCACGATCAGAGATAATGGATAAAGGAACTCCATGCAACTTAGCATTTCCCTCAAGTACAACTTAGCATTGTCCTCCAGTGAAAAAAAAAACCTTGATAGCACTGAAATGAGCCGATTCAATCATCCGATCTACTATAACCCAAATCAAGTCATGTTGCCACCTTGTGCGAGGCAAACACAATGAAGTCTTTATTCAAATCTTCCCACTTCCAAGTAGGAATTATAATGTCTTAGGATAAACCTCCTGATTTCTGATGCTTAACCTTCACTTGTTGAAAATTGGGGCACTTTGACCTCCCGCAAATCACAGTACATCTTGGTGGATCCCGGGTGAATGGAATATCGTGAACTATAGGCTTCTGATAAGATCAACTTCCTCAAGTCATGAAGATTAGAAACACACAAACAACCTTGATATCTAAGTATTCCATTTCCCGCTTGGGAGAAAGCTTCAATGGACTTCTTAAGTTCCTTTAATTCAACAAAAGCAGGATCAAAACCTTTCATGGCTTTCACATCCACCACAAAAGATGATTCTGAACCATAACTCCACATTTAGTAGAGCCTACTATGTAAACACCCAATCGGGCCATTCTATGAACATCTCAAACCAACTCTTTTTTATCACCTTCAATTTGAACAATACTACCCATAGACAATCGACTAGGGGCATCAGCCACCATATTTGCCTTAGCGGGGTGATAGAGAACACTCATATCATAATCCTTCAACAACTCAAGCCACCTCATTTGGCAAAGATTTAGATCTATCTGGTTAAACACATATTGAAACTCTTATGGTTAGTAAAACATCGACATAAACACCATACAAATAATGCCTCCAAATCTTAAAGGAAAAAACAATTATCGCCATTTCAAGGTCATGGGTAGGATAATTTTCTTATGAATCATAAGTTGCCTTGAAGCATATGCAATAACCTTCCCATTTTACATAAGTACACATCCTATCCCAATTCTTGCGGCATCACAATAAACCACAAAACCATCACTCCCTTCCGATAAAATTAACATTGGGCGGAAATAAGTCTATCCTCCAATTCTTGAAAGCTCTTTTCACATGCTTCGGACCATATGAACTTAGTCTGCTTATGAGTCAATGTTGTCTATGGAGAGGCAATCGTAAAAAACCCCTCAACAAACCTTCTGTAGTAACCAGCCAAACCCAAGAAACTTCTAATATCCGAAGGGGATAGAGGTCTAGGCTAACTCTTGACTGCATCCATCTTCTTAGGATCTACCTCAATACCCTTACTTGAAACAATATAACTAAGAAAAGACACATACCTTAACGAAAACTTGCATTAAAATTTTGCAAGAGTTGTTGGTCTTTGAAAATCTACAACACAATGCTCAAATGATCAACATGTTCACCCTCACTCCTCAAATAGATCAATATATCATCAATGTACACAATCACGAACATGTCAATGTATTGTCTAAACACTATATTCATAAAATCTATAAATGTTGCCGAAGCATTATTCAAACCAAACGACATTACTAAAAACTCAAAATGACCAAATTGAGTTTGAAAAGGTGTCTTCGGAATGTCATCTTCTTTCGCATTCAATTGGTGATAAACCGACTGAAGGTCAATCTTGGAAATGTAACTCTCTCCTTGAAGTGGGTCAAGCAAATCATCTATCCTTGGGAAAAGATAGATATTCGTTATAATAACCTTGTTGAACTGCCGATACTCTATACACATAGGGAAAGAAGAATCCTTCTTTCTAACAAACAAGACTGGAGCACCCCAAGGATAGATACTTGGTCGGATGAAACCCTTATCCAATAAATCTTTCAACTACTCCTTTAATTCCTTAAGTTTTTCTAGGCCATAAGATAAGGAATAATAGACATAGGTTGTGTATCTGGAAGAAGGTTTATACAGAAGTGCATTTCAATGTCAGGAGGAGTACCGGGTAAATCGTCTGGGAACACTTCTAGAAATTCATTAACCATTGGACCAACTCAAGAATAAGGGTTTCGAAATCTATATCCCTCACCCTAACTATATTTTAAATGCAACCCTTAGAAATAATATTTCTATCTTTAACAAAAAAGATAAACTAACTCTAAGGCATAGAGTTTCCCCCTTTCCACTCTAGGAAATGGTCATTCGATAACTCATACTTGACTACACGAGTTCTACAATAAATAAAAGCATAACATGAATGCAACCAATCGATACGAAGGATAATATCAAAATCTAGCATATGGAGTTCTACCAAGTTAACAAGAGTAACTCTATGGGATAAGGAGACTTGATACTTTCTAGAGACCCGCATAGCCACAATAGAATCACCAACAGGAGTAGAGACAGAAAAAGGATAGAACAACACATCTGAAAGAATATCAAACCTCATCGCCACATATGGCATCACAAAAGACAAGGAAGAACCGAGATCAAGTAAAGCATAAATATCAAGTTTAAATACATTCAACATACCGGTAAACACATCAGGAGAACCCTTTTGCTCATGACGAGTCTGAAGTGCATAAAATCTTTTTTGCTTGGGAGCATTTGAACTGGAACCACTAGGACTAGATGAAGGATTAGGATGAGCTCGTCCACGACTATATCACTCATTCTTAGCAACTGAAGGGCAATCCCTTATCCTTTTGTCCATTTTACGACAACCAAAGCAAGCATTGGAACCCGCTAGAAACTTTCCCTCATCCTTCATTCCATACTTAGCACAAGTAGGCAATAATTACCCACTATCACTTGAACCTTGAGGCTTAGGGTTAGACACCATATCTTTGTTGAAGATAGAAGGAGCATTAGAGGAACCTTGACCAGAAAACCTTTGTGGAAACTTAGAAGGACTAGGTTCATTAGATTTTGCATGCGACTATATCCAGATGATGTTTGTATAATCAATACATAACTTCTAATGCAAGTGTCTACGATCGTACTATGGTAAAGTAACCCAACCAAGGGTTGGGGTAGAGTCCCAAGGGAGCAGTTTCTCAAAATTAGTGGTTAAGAGCAATAGTGCTAAAGATAATCGTAGCTAAAGACTTTATCGAATTAAGACATGCAAAATTAAAGGGTTTAACACAAGTATCAATTATCAATGGGGGGTTTTTAATCAAGTAAAGAACAAAATCAACAAAAATAAAGAGAGATACAAATTTGGAGACGAGATTTTTGGGATGTGATAGGAATACAGGCTAAACTGAACTATTGGGTACATGAATTTGTTTGTAATTGTGTTGAATATTTGTGACTAGGCTAGACTATAGTGTGGGTAAATTCTCTCCTGAGCAACTGACCCCTAATTAACCCATTTTCTCTCGAACACCGAGTTACCGCTTTAAGCACAGCCTCCACCTTAGCCTACTCATTCTCTCAAGCTGAGTGTGTGGGAGAAGGACTAGGATTCACTCTCTCGAGCTGAACCTCATGTCGACCCAATCCTATCGGCCATCAATTTAGTAGTCATAGTTTTACGACCTCTCTCTCAAGCAAGCCGAAAATACAAATGTGAAATCATATTTCCAACTACAAGTTCATTAAGTTCCACCATAACTACTAAACGAAATCACATTTACACAACAATAAACCATCAACAAATAATACCCAATAGATAATCTAACCCATATTGATAAAATCACACCCTAAGAATTGGGTTTTTAGCTAGACATGTAAAAGAGATGAAAAGTTATACCATCCAAGTTTCTATTAATGGGTTTGCAAGATTAAGTCTTAAAATGAATCAGGAGAAAAGAATCGATAAGACCCAAGTCCAAATCTTGGAGTTGAAACCCTTTGAATCTTCAAATTCATCAAAAACCCTCTCCAAACTTAGAGACAATATTGTCTCTCAAATATGTATTCTAAAATTAATACAACTAAAACTGACTATTATGAATAAAAAGCTGAACTATTATTTATAGTTTTTAGAAAATGTGCTGCCAAGAAACCATTCGGCGCAGTTAGTCAGGATCCCCGATACACCCGGCGATCCACCCTTTGATCTGCTTCATCGCCTTTTAGCTCTTGCCTTCAGCATCTTTGCATCTTGGATCATTGGGTGTTACTATACTACTTCACGGAACTGCTCGGCAACACACCGACTGCTCAATTTCACTACCAATTTGATCTTTTCCTTTATGGCTCAGCACACTGGAACAAAAGGCGAGGATAAATGTAGGCAAGAATATGTGTTAGTACAAAATATGTACCAAGTATGATCCATGCATAAAAAATTAAAAACATGCTTAAAGAGAGAGCTACATTCATGAGATTCAATGACCAAGCTAAACATGAAAGAAAGAGTTAGAAAACATGAGTCATAAAACATGGTCAATGCACATAGTCATCATCTTAAACATATATGAGATACTTCCTTGAAGTAACTTTAGTTAATCATAGCTTTCTTTTGGGAAGTAGCCTTAATCGACATATAAGACCATACGAGCTATCATCATGGAATTTGTTGTCTCCCACACCAATAAGAGTTGTCCTACTCTCCATTGTAAGGACCATTAACTTCTAGCTTTTGTGGATCCACTAGCTAATGTCTATCTAGACAATCCTATGTTGGCACATCTTTTAGGGGACACGGGTAATCGCCACTTGTCCGTTCGGTACTAAGATTAATCGCCAAGGAATAGTTCTTATTCATATTCATCTTAGGTCCTAAAAGAAAATGGTTAATCACCTCTTGTCCTTACACATGTGACACGGGTAATTGCTTCTTGTGTTTCAATTAGAGAGCATGGATAATCGCATCTTGCCTCAACATTAGAATAGCTCCTTAACATTCCGTTCATTTTAGGTGAGAAGACCTTTCAACCTTAAGAAACCATATTATTTATGAGAACCTTTCACAATCATGCTTTCATATGTGTATGAGAAAATCCTTTCAAAATATCCATAAAAACAACATCATTAATACTTCATTATCAAAGCATTCTTAAACCATTTACATGAATTTCATAAGAACATGCTTGATTTCATAAAACTCTTCTTTCACAATCCAAAACCCAAATCATATGATCATAACTTGGAAAACTTGGGAATTACATGGGTTCATGGGGGATCATCATAATATCATGAGATTAACTCAATTCATGCATAAGAGATCATACACCAATCAATTAAATCAGTTGTTAAGAGAACACATACCATAGAAGAAAACCCTATTTCAATTGGGGAATTCTAATTTTAAAAATGAAAGAAGTTAGGAACTCAATGGAGGAAAGGCTTCCATGGACGAAAACTATCATACCTCAATCTAAGTTGTTTAATTTTATTGGAGGATTAGGAGACTTGACTTGAAAGCTAGGTTGAACCCATCTTCTTCAAGCTTTCGAGAGAGAGAAATATTTTAAGAGGAAGACTTGCTCTCCTTTTGTAAATTTGAGAGAATGATTTCCATTAGGGAAATTTAAGGGTTAAAACACTTATATAGGGGTTTTGGTGAAGTTTAAATGACATACTATTAGTCTAGAATAAATATGAAAAAGTCCCAAAAGTCCCTGTGAAAATAACTATCGACCTCTATCGACGGCCTGACATGTGGTCCATAGGTCCAACCACAGATTGTACTGGTCAACCGTAATCGAGATTAAAGTCCCTCAAAATATGTCCCCCAACAATGACACATACCTACCACACGTGGGACAAATAACGGATTGTGCACCACGGTCATAGCTCACCACATTTTAATCCTAAATTTAACAAAGTTTGGGACTCACCTACGAGACCTATCTAAGACTAGTTTATTAGACGACGGGCCATCATGGTGAGCCGTTAAAAAAGTACTCAAACTTTACATTTTCAGAAAACTGGACAAGCCAACTACAGGCCTACCTATGGTTTGTATGTCAGACAACGGACCGTCGGTGGCATCCGTCGGTCTAGCACCTGATTTTTCCGAAGAACTAAAATATTTACCCTTTTTGAATCTGAGGTGTTACTGTTATTCAAATAACTAAAACTAAAACTTGGGTTGCCTCCCAAGAAGCGTCTTACTTAACATCGTGGCACAATGAAGAAATGCTTTGAAGCTTCATTATTTGGGTTAACCATGGTATCACTGGTAAACCTCCTTTTGGCCTTGGATTCAACTGAGACGAAATTTGACTCATCTGTATTTCCAGTTGCTTTCACAGCCTTGGAACCACTTCACATGACATGTTTCGTCAATAGGTCCATTTGGCTCATCATTGTTGTGATTATCGCTCCACTACACCTCATCCGGTACTAGGTATAGATGATCGTAATCTATTATAAAACCCAACAAGTGAGTTGGGGTCGAACCCACAAGGAGTGGTACAAGTTTGAAATCAATTATGAAGTTGTAAATGCGATTTAATCACTTGTGGGAATGGAAATTATCTAAAACACTTCAATAAATCGAAGGAGTGACATAAATGTCAGATGTGGGAATTGATTGTCAAGTAGCAACTAAAGCAATCACAAACAACAAGGGAAATCAAGTAATTAGGAAATACTCAGGGGCATGACCGACTAACTATCAATTTTGCTAAATGGGTGCTCAATATTTACTAACGGTTTCTAAATCTTAGCAGGTAGGCTAACCTTAGATGTAATAGATTTCTCTCGAACAGCAACTATTATGATTTAGGTGAGTTCTCTCGAACCTTAACAAGCTTCACACTATAAACATCCCAAAATCTTACTTGACCTACTCTCTCTCGCTAGATAAGTTGAATTGAGCTTAGTATTCACTCTCTCGAGCTAAACCCACACCAACCCAATAACTACAAATGCTAATTTAAAACCTTGGTTTTACACCTATCTCTCAAGCAAGCATAAAACACTAAACAAGATTGAAATAAACATTATAATGCATCAATTTAACACCAGCTATATAATAAAATTCACTTTCAAATAGAAATAAGATTAATAATCCCTAAAACCTTAACCAAAATTAGACAATTAGTCACATAGTCACACCTCCCAAGTATGGGGGTTTTAGATATTCATCAAAACAACTAAGAATTCAATGCCTATTACATTATCCATGGATGTTTATTGATCTCCAAACACTTAAAATGATTTAATGTATCTTCAATTACAAAACTCAATTTGAACTCTACTTGAAAGCTTCAAAACTGAACAAGAACATTGTTGTTTAATTTCTGGGTATGAGTTTCCCAATGTTTGGATACCTTCTTCCTATTCAAAACCTTAATTTATACTGATTCAAAATTTGGCCTTTTTGGGAAAATCGGCAACGTATTTCATGCTTCGCCGACGGGTCAGCGACTCGCCAATCGCCCATGTCCATCGCCTTCTTGTATCGAGCTTTCACTAATATTCAATGTGACTTTAGGCTGTCTATGTCTAGGTTGTCGTTGGATCCGTGATGTGCCCTTTGCTCTTTTGGATCACAAATTTTCCTGCATCTTCATTGAACATTCAGTAAATTTCGATGGTCTAACATCTCTTCGCCAATCCAATCGGCACGTCACCGATAGGGCTTATCCCTCGCCCAATTTCTCTCATCCCCAGGGCTGGCATGCTGGAACTTTGGGCAAGCAAAAGATCCACTCGGCGATTTGCCGAGTGGTCTTGGTGATCACCAGGATTGTTTTTCTTCACTTCTTTAGCTTGTTAGCTTTTTAATCCCAATAGTGTCCTTGACTTGCTCCTTAACCTTCACAACTACAAATCAACACTTAAACACTAGTTTAGAGCATAAGATAGGCATTTTAAGACACTTAAAATATAAAATAAAAAAACCTAAATTAGTCGAAATCTCAGTTTTATCAACACCTCCAACTTAAACTTTTGCTTATCCTCAAGCAAAACTCATGATAAATCGGTTCGACAAGGATGTCTACAAACAATGTTACTTAAGACCCAACATAAATGCACACAAAAGGTTAAAACTACACATACAATGCTCAATTTCGCACTCAAAGATTCAAATTGTGACTCACCATTATCAAGTGTAATCAAGCTCACAATAGTTGCTTCAAATGAAAGTTCAAGCTCAACAAAGGTATTCAAATGCCCTCACAACAAAAAAATTGATTCCATATTCACACAAAATTTCACAACAATTTAAGGTCCCGAAATCACGTACAACTCTCACGCTCACAAAGATGAACAAATGTGTGACTCCACCCATTGGCTTGCCCTTATTTTCCAATCAATGTTCGTTTCAGCACACTCAAGATCACAAAGGTCTTTCTAGAGCTTGCAATGGGTCTGAGTGTAAAGGTATGGTCAATTAGGCTTAGTGGCTTCCACCTTCATGAAGTATGGCTTGAACATGTTCCTAATCCACCCCATTATTCAACTAAACATGAATCACCGAATACGCCATTTCTTTTACTATTTTCACACACTTTGTTTCACCACTTTTTATCTTTTTCATTTTTTTCTTTTCTTTCTTCTTTTTCTTTTCTTTTCAATTTTTTACATAGAGAGTTCCATATATTTCAAAACAATCCATCAAAAGGGGATTTTTCACACTTCTTGACTTTTCTACTTTTTCACCAAACCCCCAACTTAGGCTTTTGGCGTAAGTTGGCTAATCAAACGAACCAATACATCATGAAGGTTATGGGTGATGGGATAAAGAGGTCAAAGTTGTTCAAGTTTCTTCCAAAGAAAAGAATAGGCTCAAAAGGTGTCAAGCAAGGTTCACACTTGTCACATGGTGGCCACAAAGAGGTATATTATCAATTTTGTTCACTCTTCAAAACTTTTTCCTAAGATCATTTCAATCGCTTGCTTCAATCAATCAATCGGACCAACGAGGAAAATTCCAGGTGTCATCAAGTACAATATTCAAGACAACCTCACCACAAAAGGCATTCGATACAATTATCAAACAAGACTCCACACTTTCTAGCTAGCTTGCAATGTTCAACACAAGAGACTTAATCCACAATCGGCAAGTCAAAAAGTGATGCTAAGAAGTTCACATAATGCCTGTGTAACTCAATTTGCCTCATCGTAGCCTCACATTCATCTCATTCAATTAAGAGAACTATTCAAGTCATCGGCATCGACCACAACCGACACTCAAAAATGCAAGAGAACAACTTCCTTCAAATACCTCTAGAGGTGGTTTACCTAACAAGGTTCCACTCTACCTAAAACATCCAACATTGTCCTCAATGTAAAAGAAATAAACGAACATTAAATAAAGGTAGAATGCAATAGCATTAAATGAAAAGAAAAAGGGTAGAAAGATTATTCACTAATTGGCCATTTGGCGAAGTGATGTTGAACGCGCCGAATGATTCAGTGGACCGCATAACAACATGGAGTTTGCCAAAATATCAAGATTACTGGCTCTCCAGTGGGATTAAAAGTCTATTGAAATTGGGCTCGCCAAATAGCATTGGTGTGTCATCCAATGTGCATATCTTGTCGCCTATTTTTTCCAGAACACCGACCTTTAAGGGTAGGTCAAAGGAAGGTGAAAATCGGGCTCGCCTACCCTCTTCGGTGCATCGCCGAGTGAGCTTATTTCTTCGTCAAATGTTCCAGAATTATAGCCCTTCCCTGCATCATAGAAAGCAAGCCAAGTCGGGATCGTCGGGATCGTCGGTCCTCTTGGCGGCTCTCCAAAAAGGCCATACCCTTGCAGAATTACCTATAAATACACAAACAGCACACATTCTTCACGAAACAACTAAAGCTTGGGTTGCCTCCCAAGAAAGTCCTTATTTAACGTCGTGGCACAACGTAAAAATAGTTTCAAGCATCTTCCAAATACACCACTTTGATAACTGAAATCTCATGACACTCGCCGAAAAAAAGTTTCAGATACTACACATTCACCTTGAAACTTGGACCTTCCTTATCTTCAACTTCAATATCTCCATTCGTGAACACTCGTGTCTCTTTAAATGGACCGGACCGGTTTGGATTGAGCTTGCCCGGGAAGAGTCTCAATCGAGAATTGTTAAACCATACAAATTCTCCAACTCAAAATTCTCTGATAAGAATCTTAGAGTCACGCCATTTCTTCCTTTCATCATTTTAGAGAGCTGAACTTTCATATGCCCTTAATTGAAATTCTTCAATATCATTCAGCTGCTCTATTATCCCTTTCGAAGCATTCACCCAATTCAAATTTAATGCATTTAATTCCCATAGTGCTTTCTGTTCAAGTTCGATCGGCAGGTGACAAGAATTCCCAAAAATCAGTTGATATGGAGACATACAAATTGGTGTTTTGTAAGCAGTGTTATACGCACAAAGAGCATCATTTGGTTTTGAAGACCAATCCGTCCCGTTTGCATTCATGGTTTTAGCCAAGATACTATAAATATCCTGATTCGAAACCCCGACTTTGCCACTCGTTTGTGGATTATATGGTATTTCCACTTTATGTTTTAATCCGTAATTACTCAATAAGGATGCAAAAATCCGATTGCAAAAATGCAAGCCTTTATCACTAATAATAGCACGTGGGGTGCCAAAATTTTCAAAAATGTAGCGCTTTAAGAATTGAACAACACTCTTCCCTTCATTTTTGGTTAATGCTACAACTTCCACCGACACGCTTTGGCGAGCTGGATCGAGCGCACCGAAAGGATAGGTTCAAAAGTTTCGGCAAGTCGGCGATGTGAAAGGCTCTTCGGTTAATCGCCGACAACATTCGGCGAGCAAGGTTCATCTCGCAAAAAGTTATAGAGAAAAAAGGTTTCAGGGGTACAGACTAAAGGTGATCAAGAAGTCTTTCAGCGAGTCGCCGAGTTCCTTCGACGATCTTAGGCTTCTCGCCAAGAGTTACAGAATCTAACAACACATAAAGCATGAATTTAAAGGCAAGATGGAGACATTAGGCGAACCGCCGAGTGGTTCGGTGAGCTAGACCCAACTCACCAAACGACCTAACGTGCCTAATGTCAACCCAACTTCTCGAATACAACTCCGCGACCCCTGAAAAAAAAATCAAACCATGCACAACTCAAATTCAAACAAGACCCATAACATACAAGCACGACCCCAAAAAATTTAATCTATTTCAATGCACCAAGCTACGGGATTTCGACAATCAAAACACTACAGGCAAGGTATTAAAATTGAAACTGGCATTTAAGCATACTAATCCTATCGGAGAGGCCTAGTACATGACAACACGATAAAATCATTTGCTTAAGAGTTCAAAATGTCAAAAACAAACTCGAGAATTGGAAAACCAACCTTTATGCCGATTAAGATAAGATTGAAATGCTAGGCGACAATGTAATCTAACTCCGAGCACCAATCAACCGCTAAAATACTTATAGAGTGGAAACATATAGAGGTTAAAGTGCAGGTGGCAGTTTGTGCAGTGTTAAAGAGAGGGAAAGTGAAGGAGTTTGAGAAATATAACCTTTTGGTCTTAAAAACTGTCCAGTTTTCATCCGTTCGATGACATTAGTCTTACTCGCCAATTCTCTCGGTGAAGCGCAGGGTAGAAACTTACCTCGCTGAATTTTACTGGACTTCCAGTTGATTTGGAGATCCAAACAGCGGACTATATCAGGGTCAGTGACTCGCTGGTTTTCGCCAAAAGTTCCAGACTCCAAGTTAAATTTGTCTGGTGTCCAATGGCGGTCTAAGTCGGGGTTGCCGACCCTTTCGATAATGCACCGACTGGACCTTTTTCTCTCCAATTTTCCTCTTTTCGAACACTTTCCACACGCTAACCTACACAACCAACACATCATTATTCTAAACAAAAAATGGTACACAGATAAGAAAACTTGGGTTGGCTCCCAAGCAGCACTTTAGTTAACCTCGAGGCATGACACAAGTTCACCTTAAAACCTCACTCTTGGGGTTAGCCATAGTATCACTACGCAAACCCCCTTGTTGTCTCGGGTTAGGATGAGATGATATATGACCCATTTGGGTCTCCAACTGTTTGATTGATGCTGAATGGGAGGTGACGGTCTGGCTAAGGGTAGACACATCTTCTTTCATTTTCTTTAAAATCTTGTTTGACCTTTCAACTTTGTTGAGGATATGAGAGAGCATATCCTCAAACCGACCACCTTCTCAATACTTTAGCTTTTGGCGTTTGTAGGGAGGCACATACGATTCGGATTCGGGACCACCTATCCTTCTCCCCATCCTTCCAATTCGGATTACGGTCCGTCCAATGACGATCTCGATATCTCCAACCTTCATCCCTAGCCCAACCTTGGTTACTACCCTGCCTCGGGTAGTTTGAACGATAGACACCATCTTCGTTGGCTAGGAATTTTACCTCTTCATTATACAGGGCTTCAAACTTGGACTCATCCGGATTAGCACACCCGACACCCACAACATTTACACTTCGAGCACCAGCTCCCATGATATTTTTAGACAAAATATCAAGTTGTGTCATGATCTTGGCCATGTTTTGGTCCATCTCTTGGTCCTTCTCCATATTTTCCTTAGTCAACTTGAACGTGAGAGGGGAGACCTAGTCTTCACGGGCATACCACATCCTGTTTATGGTAGTCATGTCATCCAAGAGTTGAGCCGCTATCACATAAGGTTGTTGCATCAAACCTCCCGAAGAAAGTTGGTCAGCAACACCCTTATTTACCGAATCAAGGCTTCAGTAAAAATACTGCAGCAACACGTTATCAACCAAGCCATGGATTGGGCATTGAAGCACCAACTTTTTGAATCGCATCCAAGTCTCATTAATTACATGCTTAAAGCTTTGTCCCGAAGAGTCATCATCTTCGAGGGAGGGAAAAATCGAAGTTGAAATATGGTGACTAACTCATCCCATGAAGTGATTGATTCAGGTGGCAATTCAACCAGCCACTTGCACGCCTCTCCCATCAAAGAGAATGGGAACAACCTCAATCAGACAGATTCTTGGGAGATATTCTTAAAGGAGAATGGTTCGTATACATCACGAAGTTTCTAATGTACTCATGGGGATCCTCGTGAGCCAAACCACTCAAAAACCCTTTTAGTTGCAAGAGTTGTGAAATACTGCATTCCCTTTGGCCGGAGGCAAGCGAATGGCAGCAATACCACCTATGAGGTAGGAGTCATTAGCAAATGGATCGTTGACATCGTTGAGATTTCTGATGTCGTTTTGATCGCTTACTTGGCTTCCATTGCTGCCATTAACGCTCATACTTCATGGTTTCAACACAAACAAGTAAAAACAAAACTAAAGATTAAGTAAGTAGAACTATACTTAACAGGAACAAATTTCAACATAACTAAAAATTCTCAATTAGCACCACTCCACTGCAGAGGCGCCATTTTGACTTGACGTATTCGGACGCTTCATCCAATACTAAGCGTCCCCGGTCGTTTAATAGTAATATAACCCAAGTAGTGAGTTGGGGTCGACTCCCAAGGGAGCGGTTTGTGATTGAGAATCAATAGAAAAGCAAGAACTTCATTCAAGTCAATTATAGCTAAAGACTTTTACGAAAATAAGCATATCAATTAAAGGGTGATACAAGTGTCAATTATCAAAGGGGTTTGTAATCAATTATAAATTAAAATGACAATTTAAAATGAAAATGCAAATATGGAGACGGGATTCTTGGGATTTGATAGGAATATGGGCTAAAATACACAACTGGGTAAATTCTGTTGATAGTAACTCGCTGCAAATTGGTAACTAGGCTAGACTTTAGTGGGGATAAATTTTCTCTCAAACAATTTACCGTCAATAAAATCGGTTTCTCTCAAACACCGATAAGCGGAAATGAAGCACGGCTTTCGCCTTAGTCCATTCACTCTCTCTAGCTGAATGTATTGTAGAGGGTTTAGTATTCGCTCTCTCAAGCTTAACCCATGACAACCCAATAACCACCGACTATCGATTTAGTAGTTTTGGTTTGAAAACCTCTCTGTCGAGCAGGTAAAAAACACGAAGATAAAATTGTATTTCCAACAACAACCCCATTTAGTTCTAACACAACTACTGAATGAAATCACCTTTAAACAGTGAATAAACAATCAATTAACAATACCCAGCAGTAAATTCAACCCATATTCACAAAATCACACCCTAAGAATTAGGGTTTTAGCTAGACATAGTAAAGATATACAAATCGATACCGAAAAGCATTTCCATCAAATGGGTACGATAGTTATTGTCTTTACACACGTCAATGACCAAGAATCTTCAATACCCACTTCCAATTACTTAGAAAATGGAAATCATCAAAGCTAAGAAAAATTGTCTGCAAAAACTAAGTTGTAAAACTGAGGAATTCTAAAAAATTTATTTCTGAATTGTACAACTTGATACTAAACAAAAAATCCAAACATGTATTTATAGTTGACAAAAAGTGTGCTGCGAAGGATCACTAGGTGCAATTAGTCGGGATCGCTGATGTTTGCGTAATCAAGTACCCAACTTCAGATTCAAGTGTCTACGATCGTCCAAATGTACTATTTCCTAAGTGAAAATTATAATAAAAGTTCCACCCTAAAAAAAAAACTCTAACTAGTGTTTATAATTATCACAGATTTGTGCTGTAGCAGATCGTTCGACATCATTAGTCGGAATCGCCGATCAACTCGGCAATTCACCCTTTGGTTTATTTCATCGACGTCTCGTACCAACCTTCTGCAATGTCATGCTCTAGGCCATTGGGCGGTAGGTATTGCTTCGCGGAACTACTTTGCGATGCGTCGACTGCCCCCTTTTTCCACCGACTTGATCCTTTTCTTCAAGGCTCAGCACACTGGAACAAAAGGCGAATTAAGACCATTCGGCAACTACCCAAGTGGACTCGGCGATTCTAAGGTTCAGCTCTTTTTGTTCCTTTTTTGCAACATAGTGTCCATGCTCTCTTTAACTTCAAATCCCTAAAACTTAAGGGATTTCATCAGATATTGAGATAAAATAGGCATTTAAGGACACAATTTCTATTAAAATATAGCCCTACATGAGTCCAATTTGTGCAGTTATCAACACCCCCAACTTAAACTTTTGATTGTCCTTAAGCAAACTCAAGTTTAGCTATTCAAAAAGGGCATCTCAAACAGTGCTACAAAAGACTCAATCATGAATGCACACTACAAGACTCAATTTACTTATGCGAGGATCAACTGTGTACTCAAAGATTCAAGTTGTGACACACTCTTACCAAAGATTCTCATGCTCACAATACTTGCTTCAAATGCAAGTTCCAGCTCAACTATAGTGTTCAAATGCCCTCACACAAAGAATGATTCCATATTAACACAATGGTTTCACAGTTTAAAGCTTTGGAATCAGATGTAACGCTCACACTCACAAAAAAGAACATAATGCATGCTCTCACCCATAGGTTTTCCCATATTTTCCAATAAACATTTGTTTCAGCTCACTCAAGATCAAAAAAGTCTTTTTAAGGCTTGTAATGGGGCTGAGTGCAAAGGTATGATCATTTAGGCTCAGTGACTTTCATCATCATGATGTGTGGTTCTCGCAATACTTCATTTCCTTTCTCCTTCATCATTTTCATTAGTGCTCATAAGTTATCCTTTTATTCACCTTCCATGAATTGTATGGGAACCCCCTTTCATTTTTCAACTTTATTCCACAACTTTTCTTTTTCATTCTTTTTCTTTTTCTTTTTATATGGAGGGGTTCCATTTTCCTCAAAACCATGGGTAAGAGGGACTTTCTTGCACTTCTTGATTTGCCTTCTCTTTTCACCACGCCCCCAACTTAAGCTTTTGGCCTAAGTTGGCTATTCAAACTAACCACAACTTCATAAAGATTATGGGTGATGGATTATGAAAGGTTTAGTGTTCATCAAGTTTCTTCCAAAGAAGGTTAAGGTTCAAGGGGTGTTCAAGAGAGGTTCACACACTCACAAGGTAAGTCAAAAAAGAGGTATATGTCAAATTGGCTCACACTCATACAAATTGCCTAAGATCATATAAAGAGAAAACTTCACTTAGTTGACCGGACCAACAGGGAAAATTCTAGGATTTATCATGCTCAGTTCATAGGTAAGCTCGTCAAACTAGGCATTGACACTACAGGTTAAACAAGACTACACACTTTCGCTAGTGTGTAATGATCATCAAAAGAGAATCAATTTGATACAAGGCTAGTCATAACGAGATGCAAAGAGTTCACGTATTGTCTATACAACTTCATTTTGCCTCATCGTAGCCGCGTATTCATGTTCGTTCGATTGTAAGCACTATTCAAGTCATTGGTATTGATTGGGAGCGAGACTTAAATTTGCAATAGAATAGCCACATTCAGGATCATATAAAGGGTGGCAAAAATGTGTGAAAAATTCAAAAAAAATAGGAAGGAAGGGTTCAAAATCATTTTGCAAATTTAAAATAAAACGAAGCCATATGCTCAAACATCCACGATAATCAGATAAAACAGTTTAACCAAAATAACCCAATTATCTACACAAAAATATAACTATCTACACAAAAGGTATGGCCCTCACACCACCACAATTAAAATATATTTGTCCTGAAATGCAAATTAAAGTATCACCAGTAAAAATATAATAAGATAAAGAGGGAGGAAAACAAAGGTCCTGTCTATGCAGTCTCTCTCTCTATCGGGGTCTCAAGAGCTGGTGTAGCAGTCTGTATATGAGCATCAGTGCCTGCAGTAGCCTCAGATTAAATATCAATGCCAGATCCACTAGGAGCTGTTGTAGTCGTCTCAGTCCGCAATGTATGGATCACCAGCTGCACAATCGTCTCTATGAGATCTGGCAAGTCTCTGAATATGCCCTCATCTTTGCTCTCCTATGTCTCCTCAGCATATACTGATATCAACTCCTCATCGGTCTCTGCATCCGACTCTTTATGTGCTACGCCATCTCCCTGCACATCTCCAGTGGTCTCAGGAGCATCCTCATCATCTGCCCTCTCTAATAAGTAAGTGAAGTCAATAGACTTAAGATAGTCTACATCCTTCCTCAAGCTCGCAATCTCAGATTTTAAAGTCGTCACCTCAAAGGCCTTCCTCTGTCTGCTCTCACAAGCAATGACTCTCATTGTCAAGGCATCAACAGAAGTCTGAAAGGGGGTAAGTGCTGCTAGTATGGCCCTACCAATCATCTCCAGAACAAACCTCTCCAATCGGGTGGCCCTTACATCAGTTGAATAGGCCAACCGTCCCATCTTCAGGATCATGGCCTGAGTGAGCCTGGATGGCTAGGAGAATGAGGAAGAATCTGGAGCCCGTGAGGAATAAGAAAAAGGAGTGGGTATACCTGAGGGCTCAGAAGATAGAGTAGGCGAAGATTCCTCTATTGGTAATGAGTGAATATTGAACTTTAGAGAAGTGTCTGCTAGAGCTGCTCTCTTCTGTAAACCTCCTCTCAAGTAGACTCGGCTTCGATATGTCGGATGTCCATGGAGGGAGAAGGGATGACCTCTATATCATGTACAGGATCCTGGGGTACTCCGGCACGCCGGCATAACTAAGTGATCAAGGCCGAGAATGGCAGAGAGGTAAGTCTCTGCTTGGCTCTCATAGCAATCTCCTGCGAAATCAGTAGTCCTAGGTTGTTCCGCCTCCTGGCCATAATAGAACCAAGGCAAGCCGCCTTAAGATGGCAGAAAATGTACTCATTTTCGGATGGCATGATAGTGCTGCTAATGAAACCAAACCAGAACCTAGAGGTGATGCTCATGTCCTTCTTCTCAATGGGAGCTCCTCTATCCATCCACCTAAGGGTGTTGTCAGAAATCATCGGAGCCAACCAACCCTTCAAATCATCAAGGGACTGAACAATTGGCAACCCCTCGTAATGGAGTCCAGAGTGCAGCGGTATACCTAATACATCATTAATATGCTCGTTGTGACACTCCACCTCCTTGCCTCTGACCATGACCGACTTCACCGGTCTAAATTCACTTGCCTTCTTCTTGTTCTTAGGCACCAATTTCCCATAAGCAGTGTAAAACTCTCTTACCCAGGAGGGAATGTAGGGGTCTCGGGGCCATGTAAACTGCTTGAATCCATGGTATCGAAGAGTTTCAAGCACCTCGGGATGCTTGCCTTCTAGACCCTCCAAGGATAGTAATTTCTCCTCTATGATGGTTCGTAAACCATCACCTTTCAATCTGTTTAACAGCATCGGTGCAGGGACTATAGGAAGTGTAGGAGTTATTAAGGATGCCTGAGTTGGCACTGAGCCTGTAGTCGGAGGAGTAGCAGCTGAGGGGGTACTGGCGGTTGTGGATTGAGATCTTGTCTGAAGCGCATCCCTTCTGTTAATCAGAGGTTGTTCATCATCTAGTTCATTAAAAACTGGTTCAATAGTTACCCCTTTTCTATCTATTATATGTTCTTTCGTTTGCCTTAATCTCCCGATGGGAGATCTTGCTCTCTTTTCTGTGAAGGACATATCACCTCATTCATTTATCGTAATGCCCTTTGATTTTTTTTGAGGTGGCTGAGTTAGATTGGTGTGTACCCTATCTGTAAAAGATCAAGAAGAAACTCAAATGCAAGCACCTAAAAGTTATTGCAGACAGACTCGCCGAAGGGATTGTCCCCACAATTAATACAAGTCAGCGATGGTAAGGTCATTTCGGTGAATCGCCGATTACTTTCGGCAATCATGGATTTGTCCGCCGAAAGTTACAGTGCATGAGGGTTCTAGGGGTGCAGATTAAAGGGGATAAGAAAACTTTAGGCGAGTCGCCAACTGTTTTCAGTGCCCTCAGACTTCTCACCGAAAATTACAAAATCAAATATCACTCAAGGCGCCAAATCATCAGCGAGATAGGGACATTAGGCGAACCACCGAGTCGTTTGGCAAGCTCGACTTGGCTCACCAATCGACCCAATGTGCCTATTTTTGACCAATTTTCTTGAATTCAATCCCGCAACCCCCAAAAATCAAATCAAAGCATGAAATCATGGAATTCTAACAAGACCAATGCTACCCATCAACCCGAGATACTCAGACATCTCTCGGATTTGCCAAATTTGGCCATTTTGACGATATTTACTCTTAAGAGTGGTGTCACCGACTATATCATTGCCCAAATTTTAGACATTTAGCGCAAACGTGGGATACTCAGAATTCATCTAATCAATTGAACCGCAATCATTCACACCCCAATGAGATTTCATTCAATTATAACCACGAAAAATACGGACATTTGACGATGAAAGCACTACATGCAAGATTTTCAAATTGAACTAGGCATGTAAACATTCTAATTCTAGCAGAGAGGCCCAGCACACATCAATACGATACTATTAGTGCAAAAGAGTTCAAGATTTTCAATAATAAACTCGAGATTTTAGAACTAACCTTTAATGCCGGTTGAAATGTGATTGAAAAGGCAGCAAAGTATTCCAATTCCGAGCACTAATCAACTAATTAAAATGCTAGTAAAAGGGCTCAAATAAAGAAATACTACCTTAATGTGAATTTAAGAGGTTTAAGAGCGAGGGAAAGGGAAGAATTTCAAATTTGAAGTTTCTTGGCCATTAAAAACCATCCAGTTCGCGCATGTTCAGCGACGTTAGTCGCACTCATCGATTTACTTGGTGATTCGCTGAGTGATCACCTGCCCCGCCGAATACTAAATTTCTCCCAGTTTCTTGGAGGTCCAGACGACGATCTGTATTTAGGTCGCAGACATGGTCGGCGGTATACCAAATTTCTTCGTAAGTCCGTCGAGTTTTACAGGCTCTGACTCAACCTTGAATAAAGCCAAATGGCGAGTCAAGTCGGGCTCACAGACCTCTTTAGTGATCCACCCACTGACCATTTTCTTGCTAATCTGCCTTTTCTAAACACTTTCCTCATTTAAACATGCA
This sequence comes from Solanum phureja, assembly GCA_009849755.1. Taxonomy (NCBI): domain Eukaryota; kingdom Viridiplantae; phylum Streptophyta; class Magnoliopsida; order Solanales; family Solanaceae; genus Solanum; species Solanum phureja. The sequence continues at coordinate 29,428 of WBHY01168386.1, read as the reverse complement.
CAGTCAACTGACCATTAATTCTAAAGAGAAAAATAAAGCATTTAGAACCTTGGGTTTCTTCCCAAGAAGCGCCTTATTTAACATCGTGGCACGACGTGAGTCTTTACTCACTCCACATTGGGTGGGTTAGTCCTAGTGTTACTGGGAAACCCTAATAGTTCGTTTGAGTGAATAGGAGGCACCGCATAATTCAGGAGTGTCCTTATCAGTTGGATCAATCTAGAGTGAGAGCCACCCATTTGATTCAACACTTCAATACTCTCTGTTATTTCTTCCAACATTCGATTTTGTTCGGTGATCTTCTGGAGAATGATTTGAAGTGTGTCCTCGACATGATTGTTCTCTGTGTCTCTAGACTGCTTTCGCTCGTGAGGATGTACCTCCCTTGACTTTTGCACTGATTTCCACCTCTGTTATTTTGGTGGACAACTCGTTCAGCTGAGTCACTAGTGAGGTTAAATCGAAGTCCCTCTCGACTTCTTGGCTCATCTCAGTCGAGTTGTCACCTTTTTCCTCAGCCACGTTCGGGGTACCTACCTACATCAACAAATTTAAAGGAAAATAAAATTAAAAATAAACTTAGTAAACTATGATTATTGTAAGAAAAATTGGACTTAAACCAAAAACTTTCACGTAACACCACTCCCCAGCAGCGGTGCCCTTTTGTTGTTTTCGTAATCAAGGACACCACTTCCAATGCAAGTGTCTATGATCGTGCAATAGTATAATAACCCAACCAAGGGTTGGGATCGTCCCAAGAAAGTGGTTTTCAGAATTTATAGAAAAATAAAATTTAGTTCTAACTAGTCGTAGCTAAAGACATTAACGAGTAAAGACATTGTAAATTAAAAGGGGGGACACAAGAGTGTCAATTAACAATGGGGGAGTTTTGTCACAACTAAGGTAAAAACAACAAAATAAACAAGGGTTTCTAAGTAATGAGAGCGAATCCTTGGGATGTGATGGGAATACGGGTTAAGCAAGATTATTGGGTACATGCTTGCGATATAAATTTATAAAGTAATAGTGACTAAGCTAAGCTTTATGTGGGAATACGTTCTCTCTCGAGCAACTTACCCCATTTCAAATGGGTTCCTCTCAGACACCCACCGCGTGAAGACTAGTCTACACCTTACCCCACTCACTATCTCGAGTTGAGTGTTAGGATATGGGACTAGGGTCACTCTCTCGAGTTGAACCTCATGTCGACCCACTCCTTAGGCCATTAATATGTAGTCTTGGTTTCGCAACTTCTCTCTCGAGCAAGTAGAAAACACATAAATAAACTTGTATTTGAAACTACAAATTTGTTAAATTCATCCACAACTACTAGACGAAATCATTAATAAACTATATCTAAACTATCAGCAAACGATCAACTTGGTGATTCGCCCTTTGTTGTAGTTCATCGCCGTCTTGTACCAACCTTCTGCATCGTCGTGCTCTGGGAAATTGGGAGGTATGGTACTGCTTCGCGGAACTGCTCGGTGATGCACCGACTGCTCTCTTTTTTTGCCGACTTGATCCTTTTCTTCAAGGCTCAGCACACTAGAACAAAAGGCGAAGTAAGACCTTCAGCGACTCGTCAAGTGGACTAGGCAATCCTCAAGCCTTCATTTCTTTATTCTTTTCAGCTCTTTTCATTCCTCTTTTGTAACGTATTGTCCATGCTCTCTTTAACCTCAAATACCTGAAACTTAAGAGTTTTCATTAGATATACAGATAAAATAAGCATTTGAGGACACAATTTCTATTAAAATATAGCCCTAGATGAGTCCAATTTGTGGACTCATCATTTGTCGATCACTTGGCGATCCGGCTTTTGGTCTGGTTCATCGCCTTTCTGCATTGGCCTTCAGCAACTTCAATTTCAATAACGTTGGGCGATGGAGTACTGCATGGCAGAATCATTCAGCAACTCACCGAATGCTCCTTTATCTTACCGACTCGATTTTATCCTTCAGAGCTTGGCACACTGGAACATTAGGCGAGACCATAGCCATTGGACGACTCGCCTAATGGCTTAGGTGATCCTCAAGCCGTCTTATCCTGTTTCTTTTCAGTTGCCTTATTCCTTTCTGCCTAGTAGTGTCCATGCTTTGTCTCTAATTCCAAATACCTGAAACTCAAGGATTTTCATCAGTTATTGAGACAAAATATGCATTTGAGGACACTAAATCTATCAAAATAAAGTCCTACAAGAGTCCAAATTGTGGTCTTATCATTATGTTGAGCAACATTCAATGTTTTGTTGGCGTAGTAAATTGGATGGAATATTTTATTGAGGTTTTGCCCTAACACAAACCCCAACGCAGTACCACCTGCGTCGCACATCACCTAAAATGGTTTAGACCAATCTGGGCTAATAATCACTGGGTAGAGATTAACTTCTCTTTCAAACACTTAATGGATGTCATACATGCGTCGTCAAATATATATTTCACCTCCTTCTCCAAAAGCTTGCAAAATGGGTATGCAATTTTTGAGAACTGTTTCATGAATCTCTGATAGAACCCGACATGCCCCACGAAACTATAAATACCTTATACAGAGATTAGTTGTGGTAGCTCTTCAACTACCTCAATATTTTCCTTGTCGACCTCCAACCATTTTTTTTAACACCTTGTCACCGAAAACTATACCTTCCCAAACCATGAGGTGGAATTTCTCCCGGTTTAGGACTAAATTGGTTTCAACAGATGTTTGAAGGGTGTAACACCCCGAAAACTAATAGGCTAAACTAGAGCTTGATGTGAGGGTTAGAGTCGTAGATTTAACCTCCCATACTTAGAATGAATGATTTTGGGTTAGAAAGTCAAGGTACGATCCCCCAATGACCAACCAAGGGTACTTGAGGAGGACCTTAAGTTTTCTGCCCAAAACAATGACCTACGGATAGACCCATGCCCCGCGGAGGGTGCATTTGTGGGTGGCCAACATCTCCTAGTCAATAACGCACGCCCCACCAGTATGGGCCGTGGATCAGTCCATGCTTCATAGGTGGGCGGTCGTGGATGGTGCCTGGAGACGGTTTTTAAGAAGTGAATAGAGGGGCACTTTGAGATTTTCCTATTTTATGTGGGATTAAGTGAGGTCATTTTATCCTATATTAGAACACCTATATAAAGACTTTAGACCCAAAATTAATTTAGTTAAATCATTCTTTCAACTCACCAAGAAGAAAACCCAATTCTCTAAAAAATCCTCTCTCTAGAAAGAAGGAGAAGAGAGGGTCGAAGCTCAGTCAAGACTCCATAGTTTCAAGCTTTCTAGGCTTTGTTATCAAGGTATGATGGCTTATTAATTCATGGATCCCTTTCAACCCTGAAGCCCCCATGTTTCCCCGAATTGTGAAGATGAACCCAAATTCTAGTTAGGGTTTCTTCGTACATTGTGGGTATTGTTTTATGTTGATCCAACTGAGTGGATAATGGTTGGTAATGATTTTTATGATGCAATTTCATGGTTTTAGTATGATTTTACATGTATTCTTTATTATCCTAAGATGTTAGTATAAAATTGATATAGTTTGGTTTTATGTCATGAAAGAGGAAATTGAGGGATTAAATGGGATATTCTAAGATTGATGAATTACTTTATAAATTGCTTGAGATTAGAACACCTACATATGATTTTCTTAAAGGAAAATCTTGTCGACATGAATTGATTAGATTAATGCTTATATGATGAATCATGATTAGTAGTGTTGAAATTAAGTTTGTATGAAGATATATGATTAAAATTTGTTAAGCATGAAGCATCTAAGTAAAATACGACTTAGGTCCATGAGGAGCTTGTGAGAAGTATTTCTGGAGTGTAAATCTTGTCGTCATTGATGATGAATTTTAGTGCTTTAAGGATAAAAGCTAATATGAATGAACTAATAATGTTAAGGCTTTAAGAGTGAAGCTATTATGTATGTTGATTTGTATACGATATTATTATGCAACGACTTCACCCACATGACCTATATTATGAGTATATGAGATCATGCATGTAATGATTTGATTACTTGAATTGTGATTATATCCATGTCTAATGTAGTCATTCTCGATGTGTTGATTTGATATGAGCTTTGACCCTTGAAAAGGAAATATATGATATTATGCATGTTTTATGAAGGTTATGTATATGCTTTATGAACACTTTGAGAGTAAAGTGATTATAACTATGATGATCTCATGTGTGTTGTTGAAAGGATATTCTCATTTACACACCTATGTATGATTATGATGATGTTGTTCGTTGATTGAAAGGCTATTCTCATGAACACATAATAAACATAATATGAAAGGTTTTCTCACATAATGGAGAGTCTAGGTTGAAAGGTGATTCTCACCTATTTAATCTATATGAAGACATGGACGATGAAAGGTTATTCTCACACATGATCTATGAGCTATCCTACGAATTATGTTGGATTGAGTGTCAGTGCATTCTTCCATGAATATTAAACAAGTTATGACTTAATATGTACTCATTGGGAATTATGCTTAGCACCAAGTGGATTGAATATGAGACCGAAGCTCCCCTGCTAGAAAAGACAGGTTTCTAGAAATAATCTCTTGAGATGGAAACTCCCCCGCTAGAAAGGGAGGGTTTCTAGTAGCAATCTCCTTATCACATAAACTACGTTCCCCCGTTGGTTATTTAGCTAATGGATCCACCTAAGAGCTAACAAAGTATGGTCATACCCTCCTTATCACATAAACTACGTGCCCCAGTTGGTTATTTAGCTAATGGATCCACCTAAGAGCTAACAAAGTATAGTCATACCTTAGGCAAGTAGGACAACCCTTTTCAGTATGGGTAAAATCAGATTCCATGTTAAGCTCACATGGTCTATATCGGTTAAGGCTAATTCCCACAGGGTCATGTGTAGTATGAACTATGGTCACTAAAGAAGCTTTACTTAGAATGAGTGAGATTTATGGGGTCTTATTCATGCATTGCACAAGTATTTTTTGAGGATATCTATGGTATGTTCTTCTTATGTTATGATGATCTATATGTTGAATATGCTTATGGTTGATGCTTATGATGTATGCTTAGTTTGGATTGTAGCTTGAAAGGCCTTTCCAATACTTATGTGAGTAAAGGTTAATGTTCCCTTGTCTATGAGAAGTAAGCTAAAGATGAAATCAAATGATGATATGTATGAATGAGAAACTAAAGTGTATTTCTTAGCATGGGTGGGATTATGGGATCTTATACATGCCTTTCTCAAGCTTGCCTTGAGGTTGCTTATGGAGTGTTTCTCTTATGTTATGTTGTTCTAGATGTATTGATTATGCATATGTCTATGATGTTATACATTATTGTCTATCATAGTATAGCCTATCTCTTATGATGATATCTTCTATGCTTATGACTTATGTTATTGTCTCTTATGATTTTTGTATGTGTCTTATATTGACTAATGACTCTTATATGCTTATGTTGATGATTTATGCTAGCCATCATATTTTGTACATCATTGTACTAATGCATAATTTTGCCTACATTCTTATCAAATGTAGGGTTTGACAATTTTGACTTCCATCCTCGTGGCTAGGTTCATAGTAGATCAAGAAGAAAAGTTTTAGTGAGTCCTCATAGAATTCAAGGGCTTGACCACAATTTTTATTATATTTCATGTTATGTTTAGAGCTATTGTATGGGCTGCGTCCCAAAGGCTTTCATGTATTAGATGGTTTGAGACAATATTAAAGACTTCTGCTTCGTTTTATGACACTACGATTGTATTGAAAAAAGGTTTTAAATTTCCGTATTTTCTATTCTCTTATGTTATGATAAACTAAGTGGCTTACATTCAGTCCTTCAGATTTCTATGTTCGATGTTACATCTATGGAGTACCCCTGGGTTGTGACAAACTTGTTAATTAGAGCACAAGGTTTAGAATGGTTCTAGGATGTCTCAAACCACGTCTAGTAGAGTCTTGTTCATAAATGTGAAGAGCGCCATATTTATAGATAGGAGGCTATTGGATGTTTAGGAAACATCACTTCTTCATTCTCTAAGTCGTGCCATAGAGTTTCACTCTATTAGGTATTTCTCCTAATTCGTGCCCAATGGTTTTAAGGATATGACTACTACAAGGGCTAATGTTAGAAGGAATGAGGAAGACAAGGTTGATCAAGAAGTTCCTCCTCAAGATCCAATTGACCATTTTGAAATGAAAGTGACTAATGAGAAGCTTAGGTTTGGTTTTCATCTGTTGACTTAGGCTGGGATAGAAACTCCAGAATTTTATGGGTCAAAGATGGAGGAAAATACACAAGAGTTTATAGAAGAGGTCTCTAAGGTGTTGGACTTTGTGGTAGAAACTCCGGTAGAGAAGACCGAGTTGGCTTCTTATCAACTCAAAGGGGTTGCTCAAGTTTCATTTAATAACTGGAAAAAGGTTAGATCGGTAAAAATATTGGCCCATAGAGTGGAATGGGTTCAAGAGTGCCATTCTAGATAGGAGCTTCCCTTTAGAGTTGAGAGAAGCTTTAGTTCTTGAATTCATTAACCTTGGGCAAGGTAATATGAGTGTTAAGAAATATGAATTGAGGTTCACCCAATTGTCTAAGTATGCTCCAATTCTAGTGTCCAATCCTAGGTCTGGAATGAGTAAGTTTGTGTCGGGTGTATCCGATTTAGTAGTATGAGAATGTCTTGCGGCCATGCTTGATCATGATATGAATATTTCTTGTCTTATGTCTTATGCTCAAAAAATTGAGGAAGAGAAACTTGGGGGAGGGTTGAGGGAGAAAAAGTTGTCTAGAAATGAGAATGGTTATTTCTCTAATGTAAGGTCCTCCAGAAAAGATTACTCGAATTCTCCTAATAATAGTAAAGGTAATGTGTCTAACCCTAAGCCACGTGGAATTAGTAGTGATTCCCTATGGCCTATTTGTGCTAGGTGCGATAGGAGGCATGTGGGTAAATGCCTAGCGGGTTCCAATGTTTGTTTCGATTGTGGTGAGTTGGGCCACAGGATAAGGCATTTTCCTATGGTTGCTAGAAATGAAAGGGATAGTCGTCCTAGGTCTCAACCCTATCCTTCATCCGGTGCAAGTGGTTTGGGTTCGAATGTTCCAAAGCAAAATATGTTTTATGCTCTCCAAGCTGGAGGTGAACAAGAGTGTCCGCTAAATGTTGCTCCCGGTGTGTGTTTTATGCTTAATTAGATTCCAGAATTTCTTGTCTTTTGTGACTTGATAGACTTGGTGTGATAGACTTTAATGTTGCCTTTGGTTTTGGATGGGCTGCATTAGGGTTATGTTATTTTATGGTAGAACCTGACATAGTCATGAAGAGTTTTGGGGTATGTGGATAAATTGGATAAATAGGGTGTTTGAGTAATGCCTAGATGTGTTGAGTGAGTAGACTTCTCTATAAAGGGTAGAACCGTAATCCACCATGGTATAGAATCATCTTGTGTGATTGATGTGAAAACATAGTGATGACTTGCTCTGACCTTAGAATTGAAAGAAATGATGCTTAGAAGAGTCTGTATAGGCTAACTCCCAAGGGGGGATGATGTGTTTAGATAGCAAGGTAGTTAAGTGTTCTTGATGTTCATGATTTAGGTTGGCTTGAAATTCTCACCTTGAGAGGCGTAGTGAAATTGGAAAATTTTAGTCCTAGTTTTGTAGGCTCATATAAGATCTTGAGTAGAGTTGGTAAGGTTGCTTGTGAACTAGAGTTGCTTAAATAGTGGCCTTTTAGTGAGGGTTTTAGGTGAGGGTGCTACTTGGGAGGCCAAGGAACAATGAATTATCCCGATATCCTTATCATTTTCCTTGCATTCCTCCTTTAGCATTTAAATGATGAAGTTCCTCATGGTTGATGATTTATGTGAAGTCATGTGTGTTTTAGATGTTTCCATGATTCCCTTGTGTGGCGCATGTTTATGAAAGCTTATGTTTTTTAAAGAATATGAATTATATGATTGTTGTTCCTTGTGTTGTTGCGCATTAAGTATGAGTTGCCTATATGTTTCATGAGATAAATTGTTAAACATTCTTTAGTCATGCTTTTTGAGAATAAATTGAATATTGACTGAATGACAGCGTGTTGAGCATGTTTTGGTTCGGAGATGGTAGTTCCTCCTTGAATACAAGTAAATGTTGAAATTTCATGCATAATGAGGTGCTAAATGTAGTTCCTACTTCCTTGTCTTGCATTGAATATGTTTGGCTTGGAGATGAAGTTTTCCTCCCATGTTTATGTGTATTTAAATGAATTGCACGCATGATGGGTTGCTAGTCTAGAGTCGTGACCTTAAGAAGTGCCTAGAATGTCATTCGAGGACGAATGTTCCCAAGGGGGAGATATTGTAACACCTCGAAAAGTATTAGGCTAAACTAGAGCCTGATGTGAGGGTTAGAGTCGTAGATTTAACCTCACATACTTAGAATGAAGGATTTAGGGTTAGAACGTCAAGGTACAACGCCCCAAGGACCAACTAAGGGTCCTTGTGGAGGACCCTAACTTTTCTACCCAAAATAATGACCTATGGATGGACCCACGCCCCGTGGAGATTACATCCGTGGGTGGCCAACATGTCCCATTCACCAACCCACGCCCCACCAGTATGGGTAATGGGTCAGTCTATGCCCCGTAGGTGGGTGGTCGTGGATGGTGCCTAGAGACGATTTTTAATAAGTGAATAGAGGGGTACTTTGGGGTTTTCCTATTTTATGTGGGATTAAGTGAAGTCATTTTAGCCTATATTAGAACAGCTATATAAAGACTTTAGATCCTAAATTAAGTTAGGTAAATCATTCTTTCAACTCTCCAAGAAGAAAACCCAATTCTCTCAAAAATCCTTTCTCTAAAAAGAAGAAAAAGAAAAAGAAGAAGAGGGTCAAAGCTAGGTTAAGACTCCATTGTTTCAAGCTTGCTATGCTTTGTAATGAAGGTATGATGGTTTATTCATTCATGGATCCCTTTCATCCTTGAAGCCCCCATATTTCCCCCAATTATGAAGATGAATCCCAATTCTAGTTATGGTTTCTTCCTACATTGTGGGTATTGTTGAATGTTGATCCAACTGAGTAGATAATTGTTGTTTATGATTGTTTATGATGTAATTGCATGATTTTAGTATGAATTTACATGTATTCTTGATTAACCAAAGATGCTAGTGTAAAATTGATATAGTTTGGTTTTATGACATGAAAGAGGAAATTCAAGGCTTAGATGGGATCTTCTAAGATTGATGAATTACTTTATGAATTGCTTGAGATTAGAACACCTAGATATGAATTGCTGAAAGGTAAAGCTTGTAGACATGAATTGATTAGATTATGGCTTATATGATGAATCATGATTATTAATGTTGAGATTGAGTCTATATGAAGATATAAAATTGAAATTGGTTAAGGATTAAGCATGTTAGTAAAATACCTTGAGACTTAGGTCCATGAGGTGCTTGTGAGAAGGATTGGTTGAGTGTAAATCTTGTAGTCATTGATGATGAATTTTAGTTCTTTAAGGGTAAAAGCTAATACGAATGAACTAATAATGTTAAGGCTTTAAGACTAAAGCTATTATGTATGTTGATCTGAATAAGATATTTTTGTGGAAGGACTTCACCCACATGACCTATATTATGAGTATATGAGATCATGCATATAATGATTTGATTAGTTGAATTGTCATTATATCCATGTCCAATGTAGTCATTCTACATGTGTTGATTTGATATAAACTTTGACCCTTGAAAGGGAAACATATGATATTTTGCATGTTTTATGAAGGTTAAGTATATACTTTAAGAACACTTTGAGAGTAAAGTGAATATGACTATGTTGATCTCGTGTGTGTTGTTGAAAGGATATTCTCATTTACACACCTCTGTATGATTATGATGATGTTATTATGTTGAATGAAAGGCTATTCTCATGAACACATAATTAACATAATGTGAAAGGTTTTCTCACATAATAGAGATTCTAGGTTGAAAGGTGATTCTCACCTATTGAATCTATATGAACACATGGATGGTGTAAGGTTATTCTCACGCATAATCTATGAGCTATCCTACGAATTATGTTTGATTGAGTGTCAAGGGATTCTTCCATAAATATGAAACAAGTTATGACTTAATATGTACTCCGTGGGAATTATACTTAGCACTGAGTGGATTGAATATGAGATCGAAGATCCCCTGCTAGAAAGGGCGGATTTCTAGAAAGTATCTCTTGAGATGGAAGCTCCCCCGCTACAAATGGCAGGTTTCTAGTAGAAATCTCCTTATCCCATAAACTACGTTCCTCCAGTGGTTTTTTAGCTAATGGATTCACCTAAAACCAAACAATGTATGCTCTTACTTTAGGCAAGTAGGAAAACCCTTTTCGGTGTGGATAACATCGAATTCCATGTTGAGCTCTCATGGTCGATATCGGTTAAGGCTAATTCCCACAAGGTCGTGTCTAGTATGAACTATGGTCACTCAAGAAGCTTTACTTAGCATTAGTGTGATTTATGGGGTTTTATTCATACATTGCACAAGTATGCGTTGAGGGTCTCTATGGTATGTTCTTCTTATGTTATGATGATCTATATGTTAAATATGCTTATGGATTATTCTTATGTTGTTTGCTTAGTTTGGATTGTAGCTTGGAAGGCCCTTCCCTAAGTTAAATGTTCCCTTGTCTTTGAGAAGTAAGCTAAGGATGAAATGAAATGATGATAAGTATGAATGAGAAACTAAAGTGACTTGCTTAGCATGGGTGGGATTATTAGATCTTATCCATGCCTTGCACAATCTTGCCTTTAGGTGGCTTATGGAGTGTTTCTCTTATGTTATGTTGGTCTAGATGAATTGATTATGCCTATGTCTATGATGTTATCCCTTATGCTCACAGGTTATGATTATTGTCTATCATGTTATAGCCTATGTCTTATTATGATGTCTTCAATGCTTATGACTTATGTTATTGTCTCTTATGATTTTGATATGTGTCATTTATTGACTAATGTCTCTTATATGCTTATGTTAATGATTTATGTTAGCCATCATATTTAGTACATCATTGTACTAACGCATAACTTTGCCTACATTCTTATTAAATTTTGATGATATTGACTTCCATCCTCGTGGCTAGGTTCATAGTAGATCAAGAAGAGATGTTTTGGTGAGTCCTCATAGCATTCGAGGGCTTGACCACCAAGTCCTTTATATTTCATTCTATGTTTAGAGCTATTTTATGGGCTGCGTCCCAAATACTTTCATAAATTAGATGGTTTGAGACAATGTTAAATACTTCCGCATCATTTTATGAGACTTCGATTATATTGGAAAAAGGTTTTAAATTTCTATACTTTTCTATTCTCTTATGTTATGATATACTAAGTGGCTTACATTGACTCCTTCGGGGTTTGATGTGCCATGTTACATCTAGCGGGTACCTCTGGGTTGTGAAAAACTTGGTAATCAGACAACAAGGTTTAGAATGGTTCTAGGATGTCTCAAACCACGTCTAGTAGAGTCTTGTTCATAAATTTGAAGCGAGCCCTATTTATGAATAGGAGGCTATTGGATGTTTAGGAAACTTCACTTCTTCATTCTGTAAGTCGTGCCATAGAGTTTAACTCTATTAGGTCTTTCTCCTAATTTGTGCCCTATGGTTTTCAGATACAAGGGCTAACTTCAGAAGGAACAAGGAAGACAGGGTGGATCAACAAGTTCTTCCTTAAGCTCCAATTGACCTTTTTGAAGAGAAAGTGACTAATCATAAGCTTAGGTTTGGTTTTCAACTGTTGACTCCTGCTGGAATAGAAACTCTGGAATTTTAAGGGTCAAAGATGGAAGAAAATCCTCAAGAGTTTATAGAAGAGTTCTCTAAGGTGTTGGACTTTGTGTAGTGACTCCAGTAGAAAAGGTGGAGTTACCTTCTTATCAACTCAAAGAGGTTTCTCAAGTTTTGTTTAATAACTCAAAAAAGGCTAGAATGGTAGAAATGGGTCCCATGGAGTGGGAAGGGTTCAACAGTCCCTTTCTAGATAGGTTCTTCCCTTTAGAGATGAGAGAAGCTTTAGTTCTTGAATTAATTAACCTTAGGCAAGGTAATATCATTGTTAAGGAATAATAATTGAGGTAAACCCAATTGTCTAAGTATGCTCCAATTCTCGTGCCTGATCCTAGGTCGAGAATGAGTAAGTTTGTGTCAGGTGTATCCAATTTAGTAGTAAGAGGATATTGTGCGTCCATGCTTGATTATGATATGAATATTTCTTGTCTTATGGCTTATGCTCAACAAATTGAGGAAGAGAAACTTGACGAAAGGTTGCGGGAGAAAAAGAGGTCTAGAAATGAGGATGGTCATTTCTCTCATGTGAGGTCCTCCAGACAAGATTACTCCAATGCTCCTAAGAATAGTAAAGGTAAGGTGTCTAATCCTTAGCCACCGGAATTATTAGTGAGTCCATATTATCTTTTTGTGCTAGGTGTGATAGGAGACATGTGGGTAAATGCCTAGCGGGTTCCAATGTTTGTTTTGTTTGTGGTGAGTTGGGCCACAGGATAAGGCATTTCCCTACGGTTGCTAGATATAAAGGGGATAGTCATCGTAGGTTACCCTTCATCTAGTCCAAGTGGTTTGGGTGTGAATGCTCCGAAGCAAAATAGCTTTTATGCTCTCCAAGCTATAGGTGAACAAAAGTGTCCTCTGAATGTTGCTCCCGGTATGTATTTTATGCTTATTTAGATTCCAGTGTTGCTTGTCTTTTGTCACTTAATAGACTTGGTGTGATAGACTTGATGTTGCCTTTGGTTTTGGATGGGTAGCATTAGGGTTATGTTATTTTATGGTAGAACCCGGCTTAGTATGATGAATTTTGGGGTATGTGGATAAATTTGACAAATAGGTTGTTTGAGTAATTCCTAGATGTGTTGAGTGAGTAGACTCCTCTAAAAAAGGTAGAAGTGTAATCCACTGTCGTTTAGAATCATCTTGTGTGATGGATGTGATACTTAATGATGACTTGCTCCAACCTTAGAATTGAAAGAAATGATGCTTAGAAGAGTCTGTATAGGCTTACTCCCAAGGGGGAGATGATGGGTTTAGATAGCAAGGTAGTTGAGTGTTCTTGATTTTCATGACTTAGATTGGCTTGAAATTCTCACCTTGAGAGGTGTAGTGTGCTTGGAAAAGTTTAGTCCCGACTTTGTAGGCTCATATGAGATCTCGAATGGAGTTGGTAAGGTTGCTTCTGAACTAGGGTTGCTTAAATAGTGGCCTTTTAGTGAGTGTTTTAGGTGAGGGTGCTACATGGGAGGCCATGGGCCAATGAGATATCCCCATATCTTCGTCCTTTTCCTTGTATTCCTCCTTTAGCATTTAAATGATGAAGTTCCTCATGGTTAATGCTTTATGTGAAGTCATGTGTGTTTTAGATGTTTCCATGATTCCCTTATGTGGTGCATGTTTATGAAAGCTTATATTTTTTTAAAGAAAATGAATTATATTATTGTTGATCCTCATGTTGTTGTGCATTAATTATGAGTTGCATATATGTTTCATGAGATAAATTGTTAAACATGCTTTAGTCATGCTTTTTGAGAATAAATTGTGTATTGACTCAATGAGAGTGCGTTGAGCATGTTTTAGTTCGGAGATGGTAGTTCCTCCGTGAACATGAGTAGATGTTGAAATTTCATGCTTAATGAGGTGCTAGATGTAGTTCCTCCTTCCTTGTTTTGCAATATTGAATATGTTTGTCTTGGAGATGAAGTTATCCTCCTTTGTTTATGTGCATTTAAATGAGTTGCATCCATTATGGGTTGCTAGTCTAGAATCGTGACCCTAAGAAATGCGTAGAATGTCAATCGAGGACGAATGCTCCCCAGATATTGCAACACCCCGGAAACTAGTAGACTAAACTAGAGCTTGACATGACGGTTAGAGTTGTAGATTGGACCTCCCATACTTAGAATGAAAGATTTTGGATTAGAACGTCAAGGTACGACCCCCAAGGACAAACCAAGCGTCCTTGAGGAGGACCCTAACTTTTCTGCACAAAACAATGACCTAAGGATGGCCTCACTCCCCGTGGGTGGGTCACACCCCATGTAGGGTGCATCTATGGGTGGACAACATGTCCCAGTCACCAACCCACGCCCCACCAGTACGGGCAATGGGTGTCGTGGATGGTTCCTATAGACGGTTTTTAAGAAATGAATAGAGGGGCACTTTGGGGTTTTCCTATTTTATATTAGATTAAGTGAAGTCATTTTAGATTATATTACAACACCCATATAATGACTTTAGACCCTAAATTAAGTTAGTTAAATCATTCTATCAACTCACCAAGAAGAAAACCCAATTCTCTCAAAAATCCTCTCTCTAGAAAAAAGAGGAAGAAGAAGAATGAGAGTGTCAAAGCTAGGTCAAGACTCCATTGTTTCAAGCTTGCTAGAATTTGTAATAAAGGTATGATGTCTTATTCATTCATGGATCCCTTTGATCCATGAAGCCCTCATGTTTCCCTCAACTGTGAAGATGAACCCCAATTCTAGTTAGGGTTTCTTCCTACATTGTGGGTATTGTTGTATGTTGATCCAATTAAGTGGATAATGGTTTTTTTATGATTGTTTATGATGTAATTTCATGATTTTAGTATGATTATACATGTAGTCCTGATTAACCTAATATTGTAGTGTAAAATTGATATAGTTGGTTTTATGACATGAAAGAGGAAACTAAGGGCTTAGATGGGAAATATAGGATATTATGCATGTTTTATGAAGGTTATGTATATGATTTATGAAAACTTTGAGAGTAAAGTGATTATGAATATGATGATCTCATGTGTGTTGTTGAAAAGATATTCTCATTTACACACCTATGTATGATTATGATGATGTTGTTTGTTGATTGAAAGGCTATTCTCATGAACACATAATAAACATAATATGAATAGTTTTCTCACATAATGGAGATTCTAGGTTGAAAGGTGATTCTCACCTATTTAATCTATATGAAGACATGGACGATGAAAGGTTATTCTCACGCATGACCTATGAGCTATCCTACAAATTATGCTCGATTGAGTGTCAGGGAATTCTTCCATGAATATGAAACAAGTTATAACTTAATATGTACTCCGTGGGAATTATGCTTAGTATCAAGTGGATACTGAATATTAGATTTAAGCTCCCCCGCTAGAAAGGGCGGGTTTCTAGAAAGTATCTCTTGAGATGGAAGCTCCCCCACTACAAAGGGTGGATTTCTAGTAGTAATTTCCTTATCCCATAAACTGGGTACCCCCGTAGGTTATTTAACTAATGGATCCACCTAAAAGCTAACAAAGTTTGGTCTTACCTTAGGAAAGTAGGACAATCATTTTCAGTGTGGGTAACACCGGGTTCTATGTTATGCTCAAATGGTCTATGTCGGTTAAGGCTAATTCCCCCAAGGTCAAGTCTAGTATGAACTATGGTCACTCAAGAAACTTTACTTTGCATGAGTGAGATTAGTGGGGTCTTATTCATGCATTCCACAAGTATGCTTTGAGTGTATCTATGCTATGTTCTTCTTATGTTATGATACTCAATATGTTGAATATGATTATGGCTTATGCTTATGATGTATGCTTAGTTTAGATTGTAGCTTGAAAGGCCCTTCCAATACAGATGTGACTAAAGGTGAATGTTCCCTTGTCTATGAGAAGTAAGCTAAGGATGAAATCAAATGATGATAGGAATGAATGAGAACCTAAAGTAATTTTCTTAGCATGGGTGGGATTATGGGATCTTATCCATGCCTTGCACAAGTTTGCCTTGAGGTGGCTTATGTAGTGTTTCTCTTATGTTATGTTATTCTAGATACACTGATTATGCCTATGTCTATGATGTTATCCCTTATGCTCACAAGTTATGATTATTGTGTATCATGTTATAGCCTATGTCTTATGATCATGTCTTCTATGCTTATGACTTATGTTATTGTCTATTATTATTTTGGTATCTGTCATATATTGACTTATGTCTCTTATATGCTTATCTTGATGATTTATGCTAGACATCATATTTAGTACATCATTTTACTAACACATACTTTTCCCTACAGTCTCATCAAATGTAGGGTTTGGCGATATTGACTTCCATCCTCGTGGCTAGGTTCATAGTAGATCAAGAAGAGAAGTTTTGGTGAGTCATCATAGCATTCGAGGGCTTGACCACCATCTCCCTTATATTTCATTTTATGTTTAGAGATATTGTATGGGCTGCGTCCAAATGACTTTCATTTATTAGACTGTTTGAGACAATGGTAAAGACATCCGCTTCGTTTAATGAGACTTTAATTGTATTGCAAAAAGGTTTTTAATTTCTGTACTTTTCTATTATCTTATGTTATGATATGCTATGTGGCTTACATTTAGTCCTTCATGGTTCTATGTGCCATTTTACATCTAGAGGGTTCATGACAAAGGGCTTGCCCAAGGTGTGCTAAACATGTTTCAAAAGAACCACCCACAAGTGGGAGGTCATCCATTAAAACTATAACACTCTGGAAACTAGTGGGCTAAACTATAGCTTAACATGAGGGTTAGAGTCGTAAATGTACCTCCCCGTACCTAAAAATATAAGGTTTTGTGTTAGAACATCAAGGTACGACCCCCAAGAACCAACCATGGGTCCTTCAGGGAAAACCTTAGAAGGTTGCCTGGCAGTGATCCACGGAGGTGATCCATGCCTCGTGGGTCAGCCCAAGCCCCGTGGGTGAGGGGTCATGGGTCAAGCCTATAAAAACAAGTCTCTAAACCTCCACCCACGATTCACCATTATGCAACGTGGGTCCATCCACAGACCGTGGTCGTGTGGTTGCGGGTGAGGCCTGATACTGCCATTTGGCAGTTACACTTAGGGACATTCTGGGGTTTTCTGGTTTTAATTAATACTAACTGACATCGTTTTACACTAAATTAGACAAACTATATAAGGTTTTTAAGTCACCAAATTAAGTCATTTTCCTCATAATTCCAAATCCCAAAAGAAACACCCAAACCCTCTCAAAAAATTCTCTCTCTAGAATCCAAGGAAGAAGAAGAAAGAAGGTGAAGCTAGGGTTGTAGGAACAAGGAGTTCTACTAAATTTCATTGGAATTCATAGATAAGGTATGGTAGCTCTTTATCCATTCATAGCATTCATCCATGGAGTCCCTTCAAAACTCAATTTCGAAGATAGAAATTCCCCAAAAGATACGGTTTGACTCCAAGTCATGGATCCCTTTAAAAAATGATTCTATTGATTTATTTACTTTATATTATGATTGAATTGATGATTTATTATGGGTTTATGATGAAATCTCCTAAGAATCCATGAGATCCCCATATTCCCAATTTATGACCTAGTGATGTGGGTGAATTGTAGAAGGAAGAGTATTATGAGATTATGCTTGTAGTAATTGAACGAATTGAAATATGTTATTATCCATGTCTAATATAGTAATTCTAGATGTGTTGATTTAATATGATCTATCATCCTTGGAGGGTAAAGTATTAGAATTATGTATGATTATGAAATGTATGTATATGCATTAAGAACACTTTGAGAGTGAAGTGTGCATAGTTATGATAATGTTGTTGTGCTGATTGAAAGGCTATTCTCATGAACACATAATGAAAATAATGTGAAAGGTTTTCTCACATGATGGAGATTCTAGGTTGAAAGACAATTCTCACCTAATAGAATCTAATATTGTATGTAGACATCGACAATGTAAGGTTATTCTCACGCATGATCTAATGAGATATCCTAATGAAACAAGTTATGACTTAATAAGTACTCTGTGGGATAAATGTTTAGCACTGAGTGGATATTGACTATGAGATTGATGCTCTTCCGTGAGAAAGGTCAAGTTTCTAGAAACAATCTCTTGAGATTGAAGCTCCCTCCATAGAAAAGGCGTGTTTCTAGTACCAATATCCTTATCCCATGAACAATGTGCCCCCATAGGATATTTAGCTAGTTGATCCACCTAAAGGCTAACAAATGATGGTCTTACCTTAGGCAAGTAGGACAACCCTTTTCGGTGTGGGTAACACCAGATTCCATGTTAAGCTCACATGGCCTATGTTGGTTAAGGCTTATTCCCACTAAGATAAGAATATGAATTATGAACTATGGCTACTCAAGAATCTTTACTTAGCATGGGTGGGATTTTGGGGTCCTATTTATGCATTGCACAAGTCTGCTTTGAGGGTACTTCTGGTATGTTTCTCATATGATGTGATGATCTATTTAATTAATATGCTTAAGACTTATGCTTTTCCATTATCGTCAAAATAATGCTCTAGCTTAGTAAATTGCATGGATTCAACTAAAATGTCCCTTTTAGCATGTTTTCATAATTTTATGCATGGCTATCATACTTAGTACATTTTTGTACTAACCCATATTTTCCTACATTTTCCCCAAGTTTAGCGTCCGGTTCTCAAGGTGGTCCACATTGTAGCTAGAGCTTGGATTTGATCATTTATCCTTGCTTGTGGGGAGTCTTCATGATTCGAGGATTGATATTTTCATTGTAGTTTCTTTTCTTGTATTTCCATTTTTGGATATATGTTGTATGGGTTGTGACCCTATTTGATTCAAGTATTGTTATAGATGGCTAATTGGGACAAGTCTAAACTACCACTTTCCTTTATGAAAATTTTGGTCTTGAAATGCGTTTTTACTCTATATTGTTCTATGCTTATGTTATGATATGCTAAGTGTCTTACATGGTGCCTTTTAGTGTTCTATGTGCCTTATTACATCTAGGGGTACCCTTGGGTCATGACAAACTTGGTTATGTTGGCTCAAGTTGTGACGGCTCAAGCCAATAGAGAAGTTGTTGCTCCGGTGAATCCTAATGTGAATTCGATTATTTCAAGGGTTAGGGATTTTTCTAGAATGAACCCTCCCAAATTTCACAGCTTGAAAATGGAAGAGGATCCTTAAAGGTTTATCGATGAGGTTTATAAAGTTCCTACTATTATGGGGTTTGTTCGGAAGAGAAGGGGAAGTTAGCTTTCTACCAACTAAAAAATGTTGCTCAAGTATGGTATGATCTATCGAACATGGGAAGACCCAGATGAGCGGGCTCGATATAATGGGAAATGTTCAAATCATCATTTCTTGATAGATTCTTTCCACGAGAATTGGGGGAACCTAAGGTGGAAGAATTCATTAACCTTAGGCAAGGTAGCATGAGTGTAGAGGAGTATGCCTTAAAATTTACCCAACTATCCAAGTATGCTCCGACTTTGGTGCCAAATTTGAGGTATGAGATGAGTAAGTTTTTGGCGGGTGTGTCCTACTTGGTGAAACAAGAATGTTGTACGGTAATGCTCCATCATGACATGGATATTTCAAGGCTTATGGTTTACGCTCAACAAAATGAGGAGTCAAAACTCAAGAACAAGAATAGAGAGGTGAAAAGAGCTAGAACCAGTGATGGGAACTTCTCAAATACTAGATCCAATGGACAAGGTCGACCAAGGTTTAGACAAAGGTTCTCCAACCAAGGCTCCTCTAGTGCTCCAAGGGTCAACAAGGATAGGGTTTTCAACCCTAAACCTCAAGAAGGTAATAGTGGTGGTTCGTATGTTGCTAGGCCTAATTGTACAAAATGTGGTATAAAGCATGATGGTAAGTGCTTAGTTGGAACCGATGGGTGCTTTAGTTGTGGGAAGGTTGGCCACAAGATGAGATATTGTCCAATGCTCAAGGTTAAGGGAAGTGAAGATAAACAATCTCCTCCAAGCGGTTCAAACTCCAATTCTCAAAAGAAAAACCATTTCTATGCTCTTCAATGATGAGGTGATGGGATGCTACTTGCACATTGCACAAGTATGACTTAGAGTTGTCTTGAATGTTGGTCTTAATGTGATGATGTGACTTATGTAATATTTATGTCTCTTATATGCTTTATTGTGTAAAGGTGCAAAGGATGAATGGTAAGTTCACTTTTGGTGGCCTTAAGGTGGTACCTTAGTGTGGGTGGTGGTATGGGACGGTACTTGTACGTTGCACAAGGTATAGCTTGATGGTTACTTGAGGTGAAGGCATCAGGTAAAGGTAAAGGTTCATATGTGAATTATGTTATAATGTGAAAATAATGACTTGTATGTTGGTTGTGACTTATATTATGTCTCTGTTATCAATGTTCATGAAGTTTTACCAAAATGGCATGTATCATGACTTTCAAACAAAAATGTCCTTTTAAGCATGTTTTTGGATGGCTATCATGTTTAGTACTTTTTGTGCTAACCCTATTCTTCTCCATTTTTACCAAAGTGTAGGGTTTGGAGATATTGTTTTCCTATGCTTGAGGAGTAGGTTTCTAAGGTGCTTGAAGATGAAGACTTGGTGAGTCCTCATAGTTTCGAGGACAAAACCCACTTTGTTGCTTTATGTATTTTAATTATGTTTTTCGTATGGGCTAAACCAATGTTGTATTCAAAGTATTACATGGTTTGAGACATAGTATACAAAGTCTAGAAAGTCTTTCACTTGCTTTTTAATGAAAATGTCATCGATTGTAAAGAAAGTTTTAAATTCTACTCTATTTTCCTATGTTCTTATGTTCAAGAATGCTATGAGGCTTGTATGAGACCCCTTCGGGGTCGAGTACACCATGTCGCATCTAGGGGCTAGCCTTGGGTCATGACAGAATGAGTTCCTGGATGTTTTCCCCGATAATTTACCCGGTATTCCTCTCGAGCGGGAAATAGATTTTTGTATTGACCTTTTACCGGATGCACAACCTGTCTCCATTCCTCCTTTTAGAATGGCTCCGACCTAGTTGAAAGAGCAACTAAAGGATTTATTAGATAAGGGCTTCATCCGACCGAGTATCTCTCCATAGGGTGCTCCCGTGTTCTTTATTAGAAAGAAGGATGGGTCTCTTAGAATGTGCATTTAGTTTCATTAATTGAATAAAGTGACAATCAAGAATAAATATCCCCTTTCAAGAATTGATGATTCGTTTGACTAACTTCAAAGAGCTAGTTATTTCTCTAAGATTGATTTTCATTAGGGTTATCACCAATTGAGGGTGAGAGGGGATAATATTCCAAAGACTGCCTTTAGAACCCAGTATGGTCACTATGAGTTTGTGGTAATGTTATTTGGGTTCACTAATGCTCCGTCGACATTTATGGATTTGATGAATAGAGTGTTTAGGCAATACGTAGACATGTTTGTGATTTTGTTTATCTATGATATCTTGATCTACTCAAGGAGTGAGAATGAACATGTGGACCATTTGAGAATTGTATTGCATGTTCTTAAGGACCAACAACTTTTCGCAAAGTTTAGAAATTGTGAATTTTTGTTAAGGTCTGTAGCTTTCCTTTGTCATATTGTGTCAAGTGAGGGTATTGACGTAGATCCTAAGAATACGGGTGCGGTCAATATTTAACCTAGACCTCTAACTCCTTCTGATATTAAAAGTTTTTTGGGTTTGGCCGGTTACTATGGGAGGTTTGTTGAGGAGTTTTCCTCCACTGTTTCTCCGTTGACGGCTTTGACTGAAAAGAAAGCTATGTTTGTGTGGTCAAAAGCTTTTGAGAAAAGTTTCCAAGAGTTGAAAGATCGACTTAATTCCGCTCCGGTGCTGACCTTACCGGAGAGTAAAAATGGTTTTGTGGTATATTGTGACGCCTCTAGAGTGGGGTTGGGATGTGTGCGTGATGCTTATCGTGACCAACGACACTAACCTATGGTACGAGTGTAAACGATCGTCGATAATATAATAACCCAACCAATGGTTGGGGTCGTGTCCCAAGGGAGTGGTTTTAAGAATTAATAGAAAAATAAATTTTAGTTCTAACTAGTCATAGCTAAAGACATTAATGAGTAAAAACATAGTAAATTAAGGGGGTGACACAAAAGTGTCAATTAACAAATGGGGGTTTCGTCAAAAGTAAGCTAAAATTGGCAAAATCAACAAGAAATCTAAGAAATGAGAGGGGGATTCTTGGGATGTGACCGGAATACAGGTTAATGCATGTTATTGGGTACATGTTTTTGATAGAAAATTTATAGAATAACAGTGACTAGGCTAAGCTTTATGTGGAAATAAGTTCTCTCTCGAGCAACTTATCCCGTTTCAAATGGGTTCCTCTCGGACACCCACATGCCGCATGAAGGCCAGCCTATGCCTTACCCCAATCACTCTCTCAAGCAGAGTGTAAGGATATGGGAATAGGGCTCACTCTCTCGGACTGAACCTCATGTCGACCTACTCCTTAGACCATCAATCTAACGGTCTTGGTTTCACGACCTCTCTCTCGAGCAAGCCAAAAACACATGGGTGTTTTTGTATTTGCAACTACAAACCCATTAAATTATACCACAATCACTAGGTGAAATCACAATTAAACTACAAATAGACTATCAACAAGCAAGACCCAACAAATATCTTAACCATATTCACTAAATCACACCCCAAAAATTAGGGTTTTTAGCCACACATCAAGAGATAGAAATTTATACCTAAATGAGTTTGCATTCAAATGGGTATGAAGATTTAAGTCTTGTTACATGCCAAGAATGAACAATGCAAGAGATGCAACTCCAAATCTTGAAGATGAAAACCCTCTCACTTGGAGCAAAAAGTACTATTCTATATGAAAATTACAATAATTGTTCGACTCTACAAATAAATTCTTCTAAAATTAATAAAGAGTTTAGTATTGATAGACTTCAGAAAATAGTGTTTGCGAATCGCTCGGCGAAGTTAGTCGGAATCGCCGATTAACTCAGCGATTCACCGTTTGGTGTAGTTCATCGCCTTCTTGCACTAGCCTTCAGCATCGTCGTGCTCTGTGTTATTGGGCGACATAGTACTACTTCACGAAACTATTCGGTGAAACGCCGACTGCAACTTTCATCGCCTTTTTTATCCTGCTCCTTCAGGGCTTCACGTACTGGAACAAAGGGCGGAGTGCATCCTTTCAGCAAATCGCCAAGCGTGATGCTTTGGCTTCAGCTTATTCGTTCTTTTAAGCCTTTCTGTTCCTTTTTGCGCGTAAGTGTCCATGCTTCCACTAAAACTTCAAATACCTAAAACTTACGTGTTTTCATTAGATATTTAGAATAAATAAGCATATGAGGACACTATTTCTATTAAAATAAAGCCCTAAATGAGTCCAATTTGTGGACTCATCAACACCCCCAACTTAAACTTTTCCTTGTCCTCAAGTAAACTCAAGTTCGGCCGTTCAACAAAGTGTCTCAAATAGTGCTACACAAGACTAAATCATTAACATATACAAAAAGACTCAAATTACTCATGCAAAGATCAATTGTGCACTCAAAGATTCAAATTGTGACATCCCACCACCAAAGATTCAAATTGTGACATCCCACCACCAAAGATTCTCATGCTAGCAATACTTGCTACTTGTGCAAGTTCAAGCTCAACAAAAAGTATCTAAATGCCCTCACATAAAGAATGATTCCATATTCACACACAGAGATTAATCAATTCAAGATCAGGAATCAGATGCAACGCTCACACTCAAAAATAGGAACACAATGCATGTTTCCACCCATAGACTTGCCTTTATTTTCCAATTGATCTTCGGTTCAGCTCACTCAAGATCAAAATGATCTTTCTAAGGCTTGTAATGGGGCTGACTGCAAATGTATGGTCATTTAGGCTCAGTGACTTTCATCCTCGTGAGATGTGGTATTCTCAAGGCATTCGCTTCTTTTCATTTATCAATTCTTATTCTAGTGCTTCTAAGTCATCATTTTATTCACCGCCATGGATTATTTGGATACCCGATTTCTCTTGTATTTTATTACACACTTTTTTTTGGGGGGTTTCCATTATTCTGCAACACTATGCATTAAGTGAGACTTTTCTTGCAATTCTTGACTTCTCCTTTTCCTTTTCACCACACCCCAACTTAGGCTTTTGGCCTAATTTGGCTATTTGCTAAACCACAAATCAAGAGGAATAAAGATAGTGGGTCAAGTAAGGTCTAGGGTTTATCAATGTTCTTCCAATAAAGGTAAGGTTCATAGGGTGTTCAAGAGAGTTTCACACGCTCACGGGTAGGCTACAAAAGAGGTATATGTCAAATTTGGCTCACACTCTTCAAAAGTTGCCTAAGATCATTTCAATAGCACACCTTACTAAATCAATCAGACTAACGAGGCAAATTCTAGATTTATTCATGCAAGGTTCAAAGTAATCTCATCACACAAGGCACCGACACTTAAGTAAAATAAGACCACACACTTTCGCTGGTGTGCAACGGTCATGACAAGAGAATCAATTTGATAAATAGCTAATCACAACGAGATGCAAAGAGTTCACATATTGTCTATGCAACTTCATTTTGCCTCATCGTAGCCACGCATTCATGTTCATTCGATTGAGAGCACTATTCAAGTCATCGGTATTGATCGAAACTGAGACTCAAATTTTGCAAAAGAACAACTACATTCAACTCATGAGGGGTGGCAAAAATGTGCAAAAAATTTTAAATTTTTCGAAAGGGGTCAAAATCATTTTGTAATTAAAAATAAAAGGAGCCTCAAGCTCAAACATCCACACAAATCGATAAAAGATAATTTCAAAATAGAACAACCCAAATATAAACACAAAACATGACTATCAACACAAAAGGTGTGGGCCTCACCCTAACACAAATAAAAACATTTGTCCTCAATTGTGATTAAAAGTACCCAAAAATAAAAATAAAAATATGTAAGATAAATAAGGCGGTAAAGAAGTGATCCTGGCTATGCGGTTGTTCCATCTGTCAGGGCGACATGGTTCTCCTGCGACTTTGGGTGTAGACCTTCCACAATTTTAGCATTAAAAGGAAGGCGAGAGGGGGGCGTTAAGTGAGTCATTGAGTGATTCAGTGAACTCTACACAACATCGCTAAGAAACCCAACATGCCTATTTTTAACCCACTTTCTCGAATGCTTCACAGCCACCCTGCTTCACATTTTCTCAAGAGATTTCCAATTCCTACGTACCCGGTGATCTTAGACCGGATCGCCAAATCAGTTGGCATATCGCCGACCAATCACCTGTTTTGCCAAGTGTTACATATCTTTCCAGTAAACCTGGGTGTTCAAACGGCAGTCTCCGTCGAGATATCCAACTGAGTTGGCGATTCGCCAATAATTTCTCAAGCTCGCCGAGTTTTACAGGCTCCAATTTTGGGGATATTTGGAGTCAAACTATGAATAAGGTCAAGTTCGCCGACCTCTTCGGTGACTCGCCAATTAGATCTGTTGCTTGTCACCCTGCACTTTTCGAGCACTTCTCACATTTCAACCTATACCAATAACACATCATTATTTTACTAACACGCAAATATACCATATTAACGGGTTTTGGGTTGCCTCCCAAACAGCGTCTTAGTTAATGTCATGGCACGACGCAAATCAATAGCTATTCTTCATTTTTGGAGTCACCCATGTTGTAATTAGGTGAGTCCTCGGCGAATGGTGAGTAATGACCTGATATCAAATGGCCAATTTGAGCATCATACAGCTGAATAGTCATGGAGTGAGAGGTTGACGCTTCGTTTAGCATTTCAATGTTCTCCTTCATCTTATTCAACATCCTCTCTTCTGACTCAATTTTTTTTTGAATGAGTGAAAGAGATTCATCATCTTGCACATCTCTCTACTTCTTCCCATGTTTACACTCTTGGAGGGAGAAGTGTTTTTCTTTCCCCATGGCTTGTACCTCCAATTCCGTGACTCGGGTGGATAGAACATCCAACTAGGTAACTAGTGCATCCCACTCCTACTTCTTTTTGGCTTCTTTGTTGTCTTCTACTAGGCCATCAAGGAGTTTTGTAACAACTTCATAGGGCTGGTGTAGCATACCGCCCTCGCAAAGTTGATCGGCTATACCTGTATTCTCGGGTCCTAGACACCTATAGAAGCACTCCAGTAGTCCCTTGTCCGTCATCCCGTGAGATGGGTATGGTTGCAGCACCACTTGAAACTTCAGCCACATTTCTTGAATCGTCTCATCCCCTACCTAATTAAAGTTCAGGATGTTGTCCCTGAGGTGATGTTGTTCCTGAATCGTCTCATCCCCTACATTTCCTGAATCGTCAATAGTTTCAAAAGGGGACTATCCATGTGATATCCATAATGATTTTCCATCCTTAGTTCCCTTCTTTGATATTCAAACTAGCAAAACAAAACTACAATTTAGATTAACAAAAATTAAACTAGAAAGAATAAAAAATTATACATAACTAAGAATTCCCAAATAACACCACTCCCCTGAAGCGACACCATTTTCACGCTTATCGTGACCAACGACACTAACTTATGGTACGAGTCTCTACGATCGTTGATAAAAAAGGGTTGGGGTCGTGTCCCAAGGGAGTGGTTTGGAGAATTAATAGAAAAATAAATTTTAGTTCTAACTAGTAATAGTTAAAGACATTAATGAGTAAAAACATAGTAAACTAAGGGGGTGACACAAAAGTGTCAATTAACAAATGGGCGTTTCGTCACAAGTAAGCTAAAATCAGCAAAATCAACAAGATATCCAAGCAATGAGAGGGGGATTGTTGGGATGTGACTAGAATACGGGTTAATCTAAGTTATTGGGTACATGATTTCGATTGAAAATTATAGAATAATAGTGACTAGGCTAAGCTTTATGTTGAAATAAGTTCTCTCTCGAGCAACTTACCCCGTTTCAAAAGGGTTCCTCTTCGACACCCACTAGCCGCATGAAGGCCAGCCTACGCCTTACCCCACTCACTCTCTCGAGCTGAGTGTTAGAATATGGGACTAGGGCTCACCCTCTCGGGCTGAACCTCATGTCAACCCACTCCTTAGGCCATCAATCTAACGGTCTTGGTTTCGCGACCACTCTCTCTCGCAAGCTGAAAACACATGGATGGTTTTGTATTTGCAACTACAAACCCATTAAATGAAACCACAAACACAAAGTGAAATCACAATTAAACTACAAATAAACTATCAACAAGCAAGTCCCAACAGATATCTTAACCCATATTCGCTAAATCACACCCCAAGAATTGGGGGTTTTAGCCACACATCAAAAGATAGAAATTTATACCTAAATGAGTTTTGCATTTAAATGGGTATAAAGATTTAAGTCTTGTTACAGGACAATAATGAAGAATCCAAGAGACCCAACTCCAAATCTTGAAGATGAAAACCCTCTTATCCTCCAAGTCTCCAAAACCCTCTCACTTAGAGCAAAAAGTACTATTCTATATGGAGATTATAATAATTTTTCAACTCTAGAAATTAATTCTTCTAAGATTAATAAAGAGTTTAGTTTTTATAGACTTCAAAAAATAGTGTTGGTAGATCGCTCGGTCAGGTTAGTTGGAATCGCTGATTAACTCGGTGATTTGCCATTTGGTGTAGTTCGCCTTCTTGCACTAGCCTTCAGCATCATCGTGCTCTGTGTCATTGGGCGACATAGTACTGTTTCCCGAAACTATTCAGTGAAACGTCAACTGCTTCTTTCATCACCTTTTTTATCCTTCTCCTTCAGGTCTTCACGTACTGGAACAAAGGGTAGAGTGCGTCCCTTCGGTGAATCGCCAAGCGTGCTTGGCGATGATCAGGCTTCAACTTCTTCGTTCTTTTCAGCCATTTTGTTCCTTTTTGCGCCTAAGTGTCCATGCTTCCATTAAAACATCACATACCTAAAACTTAATTGTTTTCATCAGATATTTAGAATAAATATTCATTTGAGGACACTATTTCTATTAAAATAAAGACCTAAGTGAGTCCAATTTGTGGACTCTTTAGTGCTCATACAAAATGATAAGGTGATTGCCTATGCTTCAAGGCAACTTAAGGTCCATGAAAATAATTATCAAACCCATGATCTTGAATTGGCAGCGGTTGTGTTTGCCTTTAAAATATGGAGGAATTACATGTATGGGGTCCATGTGGATGTTTTCACCGATCACAGGAGTCTTCAATACATTTTTAGTCAAAAGAAATTGAATCTTCATCAATGAAAGTGGTTAGAACTCTTGAAGGATTATGATATGAGTGTCCTTTATCACTCCCGGCAAAGATAATGTTGTAGCGGATGCACTTCGTAGATTTTCTATGGGTAGTGTGGTTAATGTAGTGCATGAAAAGGCAGAATTGTTTCATGAGGTGCATAGATTGGCCCAACTAGGTGTCCAACTAGTCAATTCCACCAAGGGTGGTGTCATGGCCCATAATGCTTCCGAATCTTCCTTTGTGAAGGATGTGAAGTCTAAACAAGACCTTGATCCTATATTAGTTGAGTTTAAAAAGTTGGTACTCAAGAAGTCTGTTGAGGCTTTCTCCCAAGGGGGAGATGGGGTACTTAGGTACCAAGGTCGGTTATGTGTTCCGGATATTGTTGGTTTGAGGGAACCAAGTTTAGAGGAAGCTCATAGTTCTTGGTAATCTATTCATTCGGGAGCCACCAAGATGTACCGTGATCTATGGGAAGTCTATTGGTGGAATGGTATGAAGAAAGATATTGTGGGATTTGTAGCCAAATATGCTAATTGTCAAAAAGTTAAGGTTGAGCATCAAAGGCCGGGAGGCTTATCCCAAAATATAAGTATTCCCACTTGGAGTAAATATGGACTTTATTGTGGGTTTGCCTCGCACCTGAAGGCAATATTATTCTATTTGGGTCATTATAGATCGGATGACAAAATCATCCCACTTTATTCCCATCAAGGTTTCTTATTCGGCGGAATAGTATGCTAAGTTGTACATAAGTGAAATGGTGAAATTGCATGGAGTTCCTCTATCTATTATTTTGGATCGGGGTACTAACTTTACTTCACACTTTTGGAAGTCATTCCAAAAAGGGCTTGGTACTAAGGTTAAGCTTAGCACGACTTTTCATCCCCAAACTGATGGGCAAGCGGAGCGTACCATCCAAATATTAGAAGATATGTTGAGGGCATGTGTTATAGATTTCAAGGGTAATTAGGATGACCACTTGTCATTAATAGAGCTTGTCTACAATAATAGTTATCACTAAAGTATCGGTATGGCTCCCTTTGAAGCTTTGCATAGTAGGAGATGTAGGTCTCAGATTGGTTGGTTCGAGTTGGGTGAAATTGCTCTTATTGGTCCCAAATTAGTTTATGATGCCATTGAAAAAGTTTATCTCATTAGAGAGAGGTTGATAATGGCTCACAGTAGACCAAAATCGTATGCCGATGTGAGTAGAAGGGATCTAGAATTTGAAGTTAATGATTGGGTCTATTTGAAAATCTCAGCCATGAAGGGTGTGATGAGATTTGGTAAGAAAGGGAAACTTAGTCCCCGGTATGTAAGCCCATACAAAATTTTGAAACGAGTTTGTAAATTTTCCTATTTGTTGGATTTGCCAAATGAGTTGGCTCCGATTCATCCGGTATTTTAATTTTCTATGCTTAAGAGGTGTATTGGAGAT
>WBHY01168385.1:0-86293 GCA_009849755.1 Solanum phureja | reverse complement strand
CTACAATAAACTTTACAAGAAAATAAGTAAAAAATAAATAAATTTGACTATCAAAATAATAAATTCAAATTAGTTGTTAAAAAGTTTTTTATTTAAAAAAACTCTAATAATTTGAGAAAATATTACAACAATTACAACAATCAAAACAACACTACATTTGTTGATTAATAATATTTTTTCTTTTATTTAGTAATTTTATAATTACTAATTTAATATACTTTTGGTAAATTTAATTTAAAATGCAAACAAGCCTAAATTTCTACCAAATTCGAAAATCTTTTCTTTACTTGAAAGAGCATTGCTTTTTTCTTTCTAAAAAGAGAAAATAAATAATTGCCCCATTATAGTAAGACCTCATTTTAAAAAAGAAACTTGAACTTTGTCGGGGTGTTATTACCCCGTTATATTTATTTAACATGAATTTATTGTCCCATTACGTGCCTATGTGGCATGTAGAGTGTAGTTCACTCTCTCATAGCAAGTGAGCTGAGCCAAAAAAATAAATAAATATTTATTTAAGCATTTATTTAATTAGAAATGTTGTTTTTTTCATTTATTTATTTTATTGTACTTTCTCAATTCTTTATTTTTTGTTATCTTCTTCACCAAAACTCAAAAGAACCAACTAGCTCTTCTCCATCTTCTTCAACTTAGAAGACCCATTTACTTCACTCATTTTTTCCGTGTCTTCTTGCTTCTCTTGGTTCCCGTTTCTTCTTTGTCCCTTATTTTTTCGAAAAAATAATAATAATTGTGAACCTCCTTCGATAACATTATTCTTTTTTAAAATAAATAAATTATTATTGTCACGACCCAGACTGTCGTGATTGGCACCCACACTAACCGTTCGGTGGGAGAACCATTACTACAACCCAAACTAAACAACTTAACCAAAATACTATGCATTTAAAGATACGAAAGAATGTTTAAATGAAGAAATAAACTGGAGTTCCCATAAACTCCGGGAGTTCAACAAACAACTAATAAACCATTGTAGAAGTTAACCCCTAGAACTGAAAGTCAATGTACCAAAGCATCTAAAGTGCAACAAGTCTAAGACAAAGGGTACAACCCCAACCAAACATAAGAAGTATCTAAACAATAGTCTGAGTCTGAAGGAAGTGGACTAAATGAAATGAAGGACTCCATGGCAGCCCGAAAGAACTATCTCATCCTTGAAATATGGTCTCGATCATTGATCTCCTAGCTGAGGTCTACTAATAGCCGTCTGAAGATGCCCTGTACTAAACAAAGAATGAGCAAGTGCAGTATCAATACACAACCACAATGTACTGGTAGAATCACGCGGCTATTCCCGTAAGCGAAACATATATAAGCAGTCACAACAAGGTAAACATGACATGAACAGAATATATACACATTTATCATTTCAAGAGAAATGCACAATTCCACATTCTCAATAACAAGTAAATATGACAATTCAACGGTCCTCCCATGGAAGTTATACCCAAACTGTTAGTGTACCATAACGTGGCACCCGATCCCAATTAGTGTGTCGGAACGTGACACCCGCTTCAATATAAGTATCAGAATGTGACACCCGATCCAATTAGTGTGTCAAAATGTGACACCCGATCCATTCAACACAACCACATCACACTCATATGTACATTCTCATAATCATACAATCAAATGTTGAATCATGGCATACATTTGTTCATTCGTACTCATTTCATTAGGTTTGATCAACAAGGCTTCATTCACATACATACATGCATTACAATGAAGTAATTACCAGCATACATCATGCAAACAAGAAATCAAACCATCACCTACCTTGAAACCAAGCTTGAATCGCCCTAAGCACTTGAATCTTCCATTTCCAGATTCTTTCTACTTGTTCTAGGTCTACAAACAATAACTTAATGTAAGGATCAATTAATTAAGGTCTAATTACCCGGATTATAACAAACCCAATAACCCAAGATAAAAACCCATGATCCTAAGGTGCAGCTATGGCTTTTCCCACCAACAAATTTAGTCCAAAACCCTCCCCCAATAATAACTAACCAAGAATCTAAGTTTTACGGATCGAAAAACGGATTAGGGGAGTAAAATCCTTACCCTTAGTGCTAGAAGAGGTGGAAAACCTTCAAGAAATATCCATGGGTCGTCTCTTAGCTCTCAAGAACGAAACTTGCAAAAAACTAACTTTTTTGGGGTTTAATCCCGACTTAAGTCGCGATTGACCCGCCGTAGCGGGACCCAACCCGCCACAACGGCCCCACCATGGCAGGATAAATCCCACCCTAGTAGCTTGCACGGAACAGAGAGTCAGAATTAGAGTTTCAAACCCCAATTTCACAACACACTTTCAACTCTTGTCGTTCAAAAACTACCCGGTCACGCTAAGATCAGTTTCGAGGGTTCTACTCATCTGAATTCAATTTCGTAAAGTCGTACGGGTTCCTTAAAGTGTTGGATATCCCCTCATGTAACCAAATTCATTATTGAATCTCTTATTCATTACCAGATTTCGCTAGACCTTGTATGACTTAGATTTTGTCAAAATCTGGACTAGGCTAGGAATTTTCAAGTTACTACCAAAAAGTTTTCTGGCCTAATTTCTTTCCCCATTGACTTTTTTATGACGACGGGAATAGGTCATTACAATAGATACCAATTTTCCCATCACTCGTCCTTGAGAGATAAACTAGGAAAAACTGGCTAAGGTAAGAGTAGAGTAGTACCTGAATCATTGAACAACTGGGGATATTTGTCTCACATGTCCTTCTCAGTTTCCCAAGTAGCTTTCTCAACCAGACGATGCTTCCATTGAACTTTCATGGACTTAATCTCTTTGGTCCTCAGCTTTCGGAAATCATGATCAAGAATTGCAATCGGTTCCTCCTCATACTGAATGTCTTTCTCTAACAACACTAAGTCCCACTTTATGATGTAATCTCCATCGCCATGATACTTCTTCAACATAAACACATGAAATACTGGATGAACTCTGGATAAGCTAGGAGGTAAGTTCAATCTATAAGCCACTAGACCTAAACAGTCAAGAATCTCAAAATGGACCAATAAATCGAGGACTAATCCTGCCCTTCTTACCGAAACTCGCTACCCCCTTATGGGTGACACTTTTAGAAGAACTTGTTCACCAGCCCAAAATGCCATGTATGTTACCTTACGGACCGCATACTTTTTTTGTCTACTCTAGGATGCTAAAACCTTAGCTTGGATGCTTCTTACCTTATCCTAAGCATCTTTCACCAAATCAACGCCCCAAAGGTCTCACATCTCCAGCCTCAAACCACCCTATGGGTGTTCTACATCCCCTCCCATAAAGTGCCTTGCAGGGTGCCATGTTGATGCTGGAGTGGTAACTGCTATTATAGGAGAACTCACACAATGGTAGAAACTTATCCTAATGTCCTCCAAAATCAATCACACATGTTCTCAACATGTCCTCTAACACTTTGAATAGTTCTCTCTGACTGCCCGTCCGTCTGTGGATGGAAAGTTGTACTAAAAGTAAGTTGAGTGCCCAACTCATCATGCAATTTCCTCTAAAACGTGAATGTGAACTGCGTACCACGGTCTGAGCTGATAAAAATGGGCACCCCGTGCATGCTCACTATCTCTTTCGCATAAACCTTAACCTACTGCTGAGCATGGGCTGACTTAGTCAATCTGTCAACCATTAACAAAATAGAATCAAACTTCCCCAAATTCTTGGAGAGACAAACCATAAAATCCATAGCTATCCTTTCCCACTTCCATTCTAGAATTGGCATTCTCTGAAGCAACCGTGCAGGCCTTTGATGTTCATACTTTACTTGTTGACAGTTTTTGCACTAGCCACAAACTTAGCTATGTCTTTCTTCATGCCAGGCCACCAATAAAGTCGCTTCAAATCTCGATACATCTTGGTCACACCCGGATGAATGGAATACCACGAACCATGAGCTTCTGTCAACAATTTTTGAATAAATTCATCTACTCGAGGAACACAAATCCTTCCTTTAAAGCTGAGCACACCCCTCGCATCTAAAGTCGCATCTTGTGCCTTGCTAGACATTTTCTTGTTTCTTTTGGGGATCTACCATTACCCCTTCCCTTGAAACTACATCCCCCAAAAAGGCAACTGAAGTCAACCAGAACTCACACTTGGAAAAATTGGTATATAACTTTTGTCTCCCAAGAACACCCGGAACAATACGAAGATGGTTGGCATGTTCTTACTTACTCTTTGAATAGACAAAAATGTCATCAATAAATACAATCACAAAAGAATCCAGGAATGGTTTGAACACACCGTTTATCAAACTCATGAAAGCTGGAGGCGCATTTGTTAACCCAAATGACATTACTAAAAACTCTTAGTGCCCATACCGAGGCCTAAATGTCATCTTGGGTACATACTCAGGCCTAATTTTTAACTGATGGTAACCAGACCTTAGATCAATCTTTGAGGAAAATAACGCATGATTAATGTTTAAAGCATACCTCATCCAATTCTAGGTGCAAACGATCGTTAACTAGTATAAAACCTAACAAAGAGTTGGAGTCGAACCCACAGGGAGCGGTACGTGTTCAAATTCAATTATGAAGTACAAACATGGTCTAATTAGTTATAGGAATAGAATTAATTGAAAAATACATGTAAACAAGTCTAAGGGGATGACACGAATATCAGTGGGGGGTTTTGATTTTCAAGTATCAAGTACAACACAGTCAAACACTAAAGAAATAACAATATAGATAGGAATTCTTGGGATGTGATCGATTATAGGAAAATCTCACTATATGGGTAATTGAAACTACTAATAAATAGTTAAATATTAGTGTGTAGGCTAGACTATGAGTGAAATAGTTTTCTTTCGAACAACTATCATGTTTCAAGTGATTTCTTTCAAACATTAACAAGCTTAGAAAATAAGAACAGACCACACCTTCATTCATCTACTCTTTCGAGCTAGATAGGTAGATTCGAGGTTAGGATTTACTCTTTTGAGCTAAACCCAAATCACCCCAATAACTACAATCATCAATTGAAATCTTTGATTCTAAAACCTCTTTTCTAAGCAAGCCCAGAATTCTAAGTTCGAATTGCATTTGCAACTATAATTCTTAGTTTAAAGCACCCTATCAATTAAAACCCACTTCAATTAAGCAATTAAATCAGTAATTAAAAATACTCATAAGCTAATTCAACCCATAATCACATGATCGCACCCCAAAAATTGGGGTTTTAGCTAAACATCATAAAAAGGTAAAAACAATTACCAACTCGATTAGCCATCAGCTGGGTAATAGTCTCCAAGCCTTTACAATGTTCCAAAATAGTTAAGTACAATGACCCAAGTCAAAATGCTCAAAAATTACAATAAGAACTCAAAACTTGCAGAAAACTCCAACTCTAAATAGGAAATGTAATATGAGAGGGAATTCTAATATCTGGGTGAGAACTCCCCAAAATTCCTTTTAAAAATCAATTTATAGTTTTCCAAAATTTATCCTAAAAGTTCAATCAGCAGATTAAGTCGGGATCGCTAAGTGGTTTGGTGATCCACCATTTTCTCTCTTCCAACGCCATTTTGTATTGATTCTCAGCATCCCAAGTCCTGTAACTTTGGGCGATCTAGTGTGTTGTCGTGGAACAGATCGACTATTCGCCGACTGACCATTTTTGTCACTGATTTGGTTTCTTCCCCTAGGGTTGGCACACTAGAACTTTAGGCGAGCTGAAGAGCCACTTGACGGTTCGCCGGGTGGTCTTAGTGATCACCAGGATCTCTTTTCTCCACTTCTTCAGCTTGTTTTGCTCCTTTTTGCCTGTTAGTGTCCATACCTTGCTCCTTAGCTCATATACCTCAAAATCAAGGCTTTAACAATAGGTTATAGCACAAATTAGGCATTTGAGGACACTTATACTATCAAAACAAAGCCCTAAATGAGTCCAAATCTCAGACTCATCAACACCCGCAACTTAAGCTTTTGTTTGTCCTCAACTAAACCTCAAGATCAGCAGTTCAACAAGGATGTCTACAAACAGTATTGCATAAGACTCAACATGAATGCACATAAAAAAGGGTTCAAACTACACATACAATTCAAATATTCAAATTGTAACTCACCATTTTCAAGGATACTCAAGTTCACAATACTTGCTTCAAATGCAAGTTCAAGCTAAACAAAGGTACTCAAATGCCCTCACAACAAAGATAATTCCTCATTCCCACAAAGTTCTTCAACAATTTAAAGTCCCAGAATCTCATACAACTCTCACACTCAATAAGATGAACACATGCATGACTCCACCCATAGGCTTGCCCTTATTTTCCAATCAATATATTTTTCAGCTTACTAACGATCACAAAGGTGTTTTTAAGGCTTGTAACAGGGTTGAGTGCAAAGGTAGGGGCATTTAGGCTTAGTGGATTCTACCTTCATGAAGTATGGGCTGAAAATAACTCTTTCTTCTTCTCTTTCACATAAAACATGGTCAAACTCCACCCCATTATTCAACTAGACACGAATCACCGGATACCCATTTTTCATTATGTTCACACACTTTATTTCACAGTTCTTGCTCTTTTCAGTCTTTTTCTTTTCTTTCTTCTTTCTCTTTTTCCTCTTTTTTTTTTATACGGAGGTGTTCCATCTTTTTCAAAACACTCCATCAAAAGGGAGATTTTTTCACACTTCTTGACTTTCCTTCTTTTTCACCACACCCCCAACTTAGGCTTTTGGCCAAAGTTGGCTATTGAAACATACCAATACTTCATGAAGGTTTTAGGTGATGGGATAAAGAGGTCAAAGTTGCTCAAGTTTCTTCTAAGAAAAGGAAAGGCACAAAAGGTGCCAAGCTTGGTTCACACATCTCACAAGGTTAGCCACCAAGAGGTATATTGTCAAATTAGCTTACTCTTCAAAATGCTTGCCTAAGATCATTTCAATTGCTAGCTTCACTCAATCAATCGGACCAACGGGGCAAATTCTAGGTGTTGTCAAGCACAATGTTCAAGAAAATCTCACCACACAAGGCATTTGTACCAATATCAAACAACACTCTACACTTTCTAGCTAGCGTGCAATGTTCATCACAAGAGACTCATTCGACAAGCGTCTAGTCACAATGAGATGCTAAAAGTTCACATATTCCCTATGTAACTTAGTTTGCCTCATCCTAGCCGCACATTTATTTTGTTCAATTAAGAGCACTATTCAAGTCTTCGGTATTGACCACAACCCACACTCAAATTTGTACAAGAACAACCAAAATCACACACACTAGAGGTGGCAAATAATTTTAAAAAATTTCAAAACCGCTTTCACATCAAAACAATGGGCCACAAGATAAGAACATCTGCAATATCACAACCAAGATATATATAAACAATTGGCTCAATATCCACAAAAACATCATCAAAACAAAACCAATTTTCACAAAACAATCACAAGAGGTAGGTATGAAAATACCTCACCCCACCCAACAAAATAAGCAGTTGTCCTCAAATGCAACAAAAAAATAGTATAAAAAGATAACAGAGAGGAAAGGGAAAATTCATCTTGCCAGACTTCTGCATATCCCTCGCTCCATCTGTCTGGGCATCACTGCCCGGGGTCTCAACAATATTGGCTCTACTGGAGCCCACCATGGAATCATCCTGAAGTGACTCCTGCCTCGCAGTCTCAAATATCACACCCTCTAGGTCAGCCAACTCGTCATAAACAGCCTTCTCACGAATACCAAAATGCTCATCATCATTCTCAGCCTCAGACTCTACAGCTGTATCATCACCTCTAACCTCATCTCCGGTAGTAGTCGGACGCACCTCAGAACAAGCTAGAATATCTGTACTCGAACCATTTGGGATTTCCACCGTCCCAAATATCGAAGTAAAATCTGTGGAGTTCAGATGGTTCACACCCTTTCTCAGCTCAGAAATATCGATCTTCAAGGTCGTCACCTTCTCAGTAGCACCATGTCCTCTCTCATAGACCTCTACTCTCACCGTAAGGGCATCAATCAAATCCCTGAGAGGTGTCAATGCAACAACAATGGCTCTCTCGATCATCCCAAGAGCAGCGCCCTCTAACCGGGAGGAACACACATCGGCGGATCGGGCCAAATACCCATTTTATATAACATCACCTGGGTGATCATAGGGCAGGAAGTAGAAGTACCAGCAGCAGATCTAGGGGTGGGGGAGCAACAGAAGTGCCCGGAGTGTCGGAAGGAGGGGAGCTAGAAGTACTTGAAGGCCTAGTGGCCGGAGTAGGCATGACTGCCTCTGCCGTTGTAGGGATCTGTCCACCGGAGTAAATCTCCTTTTGTCAGCCTCATCTCTAGTGTAATCGACCTCAATACGCCGAATGTCGATAGAAGATGTGGGTGTAATATCAACATCCCTCTTCTCATCACGTGGAACTCTGGCTCGATGACATAACTCGATGATCCACACCGGAAAGGGAAGAGATTTTTGGCACTGCTTAGCCCTCATGGCCATCTCCTGCTCAATTATCAAGCCCAAATTTAGCCGCTTCCTAACTATGATAGACCCAAGATAGGCTTCCTTTGTGTGGTGGAGAACAGACTAATTCTATGGCATCATGATTGTGTTGTTGATTAACCCAAACCAATATCTAGCAGCAACATTGAGGTCATTCTTATATATCGGTGCTCCGGCCTCAATCTATCTAAGGGTAGTGTCAGAAATCAGGGGTCCCAGCCAACCCTTGAGGTCATCCAGAGTCTGTGTTTGGATCATACTCTGGTAGTCATGCATGAGGTCGGTAGCTCGCTCAAACACAGAATTTATATCATCGCTGCTACATTTTACTTTCTTGCCTCGAACTACCACTGAATCCACCGACTTGAAGGCACTAGCCTTCTTATTCCCTTAAGGCACCAAGTCACTATACGCTGAGTAGAACTACTAGACCTAAGTAGGAATGTATGGGCCACGGGGATTGGTGAAGACCTCGAATCTGTGGAGCTTGAGAGTGTCCTACACTGCTGGATATCTTTCCACCACACTATCTATGGACAATCTCTTCTCCTCAAAGATGGTCCTCAATCCCTCGGCCTTTAGTATGTTGAGAGACCAGGTAGAAGGACCATGTACTGGTGGTGCCGGGACCACCGTCTGTGCTGGAGCTGAAGAAGGAGGAGTCTCAGCTACCAAGTTTCTAGAAGGATTATGTGTCACCTTGGAGCGAAGCTCTGCTCTCCGGGCTTGCAACAACTAATCATCCTCAGGCTCTGAGAATGAAGCCTAGAATAATGGGATTCTCCTTCACTATCGGAGTTATACTCCGGTGTATCTGCCATGGGCATTTTGCCCTTTCCCTTTCCTCCCTTTGGAGGTAGCTTCTTTCCCTTAGTATTGGAAGCAGTTGCTTCCTCATTTATCACGACTCCTCGTGCCCGCTTTCGGGGCGGCATGTCACTACAAGTCATATTGGTTCTAGCCATTTCTGCAAACAACATAGAAAAAGTTAGAAAAAATTCCAGAAAAGAGCAGAAAAAAAGTTGAAGAAAAACTCGTCGAACTATTCGGCGAGTCGCCGAGTTACTTTGGCGAGCTAGATCAGGCTCACCGAAAGTACCAGCACAAAAAATTCCGAAATTCAAGACAGGTCGGTTATGTTCAAAGCCATTCGGCGAATCGCTGACACAAATTGCTGAGCTAGAAGTAGCTCAGCAAAACTTATAGTGTATTTTAAGGATTAGGGGCGTAAAAGAGCGATCAAGAAGGACTTTCGGCTAGTCGTCGAGTGAACTCGGCGAGCTCAAGCATATCACCAAAATTTACAAAACATAACTCGACTATTTATTGAGATTAAGGGCGATCTACGGGGACTTCAGCGAACCACCGAACAACTCGGCGAGCCCAACTCAGCTCGCCAAACTCCCCAATGCGCAAGTTTTCACCCTACTTTTTCAAAATTCAACTCGCAGCCCACGAAAACAAAATTAAACATATACACTATCAAATTCAATCAAGACCCATACTACCCATGCCCTTGGGTTACTCAGACTTCCCCCGATTTGGCCAAAATTAGCCAATTGACGTCTTTTTCCCTTAAGAATAACATCTATCGCCCCATCATTGGGTAAATTACGTCCTTTAGCACAATCTGGGGTTAATTAGACTTCACCCCATTAGACCCAACACATTTTCACACCAACCGAACAATTTAGACTTGATTTTAAACAAGCACAACATGGAATTCAATCAATTACGCACAATTAGGAACTAGTTCAAATAAATTACGGGAAATCCAACAATTAAACACAATAAAATCAACTACCCAACAATAATCAACAACAATTTACCAATTTTCATTCAAGTTTTACCACATATAGAGTTTAAGGTTCGGAAAACCAACCTTTTATGCCGAAAATAAGATTTGTAAAGCTAGGCGGCAAAGTTCCACAATCTCGAGCTAAGATTTCACAAGATATGAGGGTAAAAACATAAGAATACTAAAGATCTAAAGTCAGGTGAGAGGGTACAGGAGTTGAAAAGTTAAGAAAGTGAAAGGATTTTGAAATTTTATACAGTTTGGCCTTTACAACCTTTCAGTTCGCGCTCCATTCGACGGTATAAGTCGGGCTCACCAAACCACTCGGTGATGGGCCGAGTAGTATTTTGGCTCCCCGAGTTTTACAGGACTCCCAGCAATTTGGGGGTTCAAATGGCGGACAAAGTCGGGCTGACCGACCTGTTCTGCGAGTCACCGACTGAGCCTTTAGATCGCCAATTTTTACAAAATTTCCCATCAAGATGGGTGGTTCTAATAGCAGTCCAAGTGGATCTTTCCCAACCTATTCGGTGTGTCGCCAACTGGACCTTGGCTCGCCAAATTACCCATTTTCCAACACTTTTCACTTTTCAACCTGCACAATCAACACTCGTTATTTAAAATCAAAAACTAAAGCATCAAAAACTTGGGTTGCCTCCCAAGAAGAGCCTTAGTTAGCGTCGTGGCACAACGAAAATACCAATTCAAGGATCATTTTTTGGGTTTGCCAAGGTATCACTTGGTAGGCCCCCTTTTGGCCTTGGGTTCAAATGAGAAGAAATTTGAACCATTTGGGTTTCCAACTGCTTGATTGACACTGAATGAGAGGTGACTGTCTGATTAATGTAGAGACATCCTCCTTCATCTCTTTCAACACTTTGTCCAACCCTTCAACTTTATTGAGAATATGTGAGAGCATGTCTTCCGTACGGATATTTTCTGGTTCCTTGGGCTTTTGATGCTCATGGGGTGGGACATATATGTCCTTGTCACCCTCTCTCTCCTTCCTAGCAACATTACAGTCACACCATTCCCTATCTCTATCTCTCCAGCCATCATCTCTATTCCAACCCTGATTTCCACCCGGCCTTGGATAGTTTGAACGATATCCTCCTCCTTGATTAGCTAGGAAGTTCACTTCCTCATTGTACAACGCTTAAAATTGTGCTTCTTCAGGGTGTACTCTACTAACACCCACAACACTTACACTCTTTGACCCACTACCCATCACATTTTTCGCCAAGATATCCAGTTGGGTCATCATTTTGGCCATGTTTTGTTCTCTCTCATGATCCTTTTCGATCTGCTCTTTAGACATTCTAAAAGTGAGAGGAGACACTTGGTCCTCATAAGTGTACCACACTCTATTTATCTTGGTCATTCTATCAAGGAGTTGAGACATAGCATAGAGTTGTTGCATTATACCTCCAGGAACAAGTTGATTAATAACTCCTTTGTTTACCGAGACAAGGCTCTTATAGAAGTACTGTTGCAATAAATGGTTTGGCAGTCCGTGAGTCATACATTGAAGCACCAATTTCTTAAACCTCAGCCACATCTCATGGATTGGTTCACCTTCCAAGCGTTAGAAACCTTGGATGTTATCTTTGAGTGTCATCATCCTTGATGGGGGAAACAATCTCACATTGAACGCTGCAGTAAGCTCATCCCAAGAGGTGATAGAATTCCTCGCCAACTCAGCTAACCATTTGCTATCCTCACCCATCAAAGAGAATGGAAACAACGTGAGACACATTGATTCTTGTGATACGTTCTTGAATAAGAATGGACCACAAACGTCCACAAAGTTCTGATTATGCTCATGGGGGTCTTCGTGAGCCAATCCTCTATATAGACCTTTCATTTGGAGGAGTTGTAGCATTGTGCTAGTAACATGGAAAACAACATTCCCTTCAATTTGAGGTAGACGTATTGCACCAACACCACCCAATTGGATTGGGTCATTCACATCATTAAGATTCCCAATATCGTCTTGGTGGCCCACTTGGCTACTATTACAACCGTTTACGCTCATCTCTTCTTCTGTTCAATACAAACAACACAAACACAAAACAAATTAAGTCGATTCAACTACAACCAAAAAGATAACAATTCAACTTCAATAAAAGAATTTTACACAACACCACTCCCCGGCAACAGCACCATTTTGATTAACATTTCAAGAACACCTCATCCAATTCTAGGTGCAAATAATTGTTAACTAGTATAAAACACAATAAAGAGTTGGGTCGATCCCACAAGGAGCGGTATGTGTACAAATTCAATTATGAAGTACAAACGTGGTCTAATTAGTTATAGGAATATAATTTATTGAAAAAGATATGTAAACAAGTCTAAGGGAATGTCACAAATGTAAGATAAGGGATTTTGATTTGCAATTATCAGCTACAACACAGTCAAACACTAAAGAAATAAAAATATATAGATGAATTCTCGGGTTGTGATCGATTATAGGCAAATTTTACTCTATGGGTAATTGAAACTAATAATAAATAGCTAAATATCAGTGGTTAGGCTAGACTATGAGTGAAATAGTTTTCTCTCCAACAACTAT
This sequence comes from Solanum phureja, assembly GCA_009849755.1. Taxonomy (NCBI): domain Eukaryota; kingdom Viridiplantae; phylum Streptophyta; class Magnoliopsida; order Solanales; family Solanaceae; genus Solanum; species Solanum phureja. Next base: position 73,431 of record WBHY01168385.1, on the reverse strand, counting down.
CATGTTTCAAGTGATTTTTTTTCGAACATCAACAAACTTAGCAAATATGAACAGCCCACACCTTAATTAATCTACTCTTTTGAGCTAGATAGGTAGAATCGAGGTTAGAATTTACTCTTTCGAGCAAAACCCAAATCACCCAATAACTACAATCAACAATTGAAAACTTTGATTCTAAAACCTCTTTCCTAAGCAAGCCCAGAATTCTAAGTTCGAATTGCATTTGCAACTATAACTCTTAGTTTAAAGCACACCTATCAATTAAAACCCATTTCAATTAAGCAATTAAATCAGTAATTAAAAATACTCATCAGCTAATTCAACCCATAATCACATGATCGCACCCCAAGAATTGGGGCTTTAGCTAAACATCATAAAAAGGTAAAAGTAATTACCAACTCGATTAGCCATCAGCTGGGTAATAGTCTCCAAATGTTTACAATGTTCCAAAGTAGTTGAGTTCGAAGACCCAACTCAAAATCCTCAAAAATTACGATAATAACTCAAAACTTGGAGAAAACTCTAACTCTAGAATGGGAATTGTAGTATCTGAGAGAGAATTCTAATATCTGGGTCAGAACTTCCCAAATTTCCTTTTAAAAATCAATTTATAGTTTTCCAAAATTTAGCCTGAAAGTCCAGTCGACGGATTAAGTCAAGCTCGCCGAGTGGTTCGGCGATCCTCTTTTTGCTCTCTTTCATCGCCATTTTGCATTGGTTCTCAACATCCTAAGTCCTATAACTTTGGGCGATCCAGTGTGTTATCGCAAAACCGATCGGCGATTCGCCAACTGCCCATTTCTGTCACCGAGTTGGTTTCTTCCCCCAAGGCAAGCACACTGGAACTTTAGACGAGCTGAAGAGTCACTCAGCGGTTCGTCGAGTGGTCTTAGCGATCACCAGGATCGCTTTTCTCCACTTCTTCAGCTTGTTTTGCTCCTTTTTACCTGTTAGTGTCCGTACCTTGCTCCTTAGCTCACATACCTGAAAATCAAGGCTTTAACATTAGGTTATAGCACAAATTAGGCATTTGAGGACACTTATACTATCAAAACAAAGCCCTAAATGAGTCCAAATATCAGACTCATCAACACACCTTGCAATTGGTCAAAAAGATCATCTATCTGAGGCAATAGATACTTGTTTCGAATGGTGACCCTATTCAACTCCCGGTAGTCTATGAACATCCTCATACTACCATCTTTTTTTCTTAACAAACAAGACAGGAGCACCCCACAGGGAAGCACTAGGACGGATGAAACCTTTATCAAGAAGTTCTTGGACTTGAGCCTTAAGCTATCTCAATTCTACCGAGGCCATGTGATAAGGAATGTGGCTAGTACCCGGTTCCAAATTAATGTAGAAATCTATATCTCTATTTGGAGGCATACCAGGCAAATCGGTAGATAACACTTCCTTAAATTCAAACACTACGGGAATAGACTCAGTAAGGGGAGACTTAACTTCAACATCCCAAATATGAGTCAAATACACCAAACATCCCTGCCTCACCAGTTTCCTAGCCCGAATGGAGAATATGACCTTAGCTAGCTTAGGCTTGTACTCCCTTTCCCACTCTAATTTTTCCCTACCGGGGATCTCTACAGTCACAAATTTTGTATTAAAATTTAACACAACATAATGAGGGGACAACCAAGTCATGCCTAAGATTATATCAAACACAGTCATATCCAGAATAACCAAATCATCCCAAGTCTGAAAACCCATAAACAAGCTAGAGCAAGCACAATACACATGGGTGACTATGACTGACTCTCCAACTGGGGTAGAAACATGGATGGGGGAATCAAGTATATCACAAATCATATCAAAAGCCAAGGGAAACTGAACTGATACATACGAATAAGTAGAACCCAGATCAAACAAAACAGTACCCATACGATCACATACATGAATAGTACCTATGATCACTGCATCAGACGCCTCAGCCTCGGTCTTGCCCGGAAAGGCATAACACTGAGCCCTGTCATCGTGATGGGCAACCTCCTTACCTGGTTGCACTGCTGCTCTGCCTGTATTGCCATTTCCCCGGCCTCCACTGCCTCGCTGATTTCCTCCCCGCCCACCTTGTGGACACCCTCTACCATTATTACCATTGCCCGCGGGTACCACTTCTCTAGTCTGCTGCTTGATGAGTCCACAATTTGGACTTATTTAGGGATTTATTTTAATGGAAATAGTGTCCTTGAATGCTCGTTTTGTCTCAATACCTGATTAAAATGTTGAAGTTTCAGGTATTTGAAGTTTTAGTGGAAGTATAGACCCTTAGGCACAAAACGGAGCAAATAGGGCTGAAAAGAACAAGAAATGGAATCCTGCGAATCACAAAGTTTAACTTGGTGAGTCGTCGAAACTACATGAATCACCCTTCATATCAGTACGCAAAGCCTTGAAGGAAGTGGATCAAAAGGACAAGAAAGGAGCAGTCGGCGAGTCACCGATCAGTTCCGCGAAGCAGTACTGTACCGCCCAATGATCCAGAATGCGAGGATGCAAAAGGCAAGACATTGAAGGCGATGAGCTGACCAAAAGGTGGATCACCGAGTTCATCAGCGATCTCGACTAATGTTGCCAAAAAATCCTCCGCAGCACAATCTAAGAAAACTATTAATATTATTTTCACTTTAGAACATATTCTAGCTAATACTTTTCTCTCAAATTTGGAGAGGGTTTTGTGGAGACTTGAAGAAAGGAGTTCTTCTTCCCAGTGGGTCTTCTCTATTCACTTTCCTTTGCTTAATTCAAGGTTTAATTTCATATACCCAGTTGATTTCATCATCATGTTAGGTATAATTTCTTATTTTTTGATGTGTGGCTAAAAACCCCATTCTTAAGGTGTGATTTAGCAAATATGGGTTGATATTCTTTTTGGGTCTTGCTTACTGATAGGTTAGATGTATTTTAATGGTGATTTCCCCTAGTGGTTATGGTTTAATCTAAAGGGTTTGTAGTTGGAAATACAAAGCCACCCATGTGTTTTTGGCTTACCCAAGAGGGAGGTCGCGAAACTAAAACCACTACACTGATGGCCTAAGGAGTAGGCCGACATGAGGTTCAGCCCAAGAGGGTGAGCCCTAGTCCCATATCCTAACACTCAGCTCAAGAGAGTGAGTGGGGTAAGGCGTAGGCTGGTCTTCATACGGCAAATGGATGTCCGAGAGGAACGCATTTGAAACGGGGTAAGTTGCCCGAGAGGGAACTTATTTCCATTTAAAGCTTGACCTAGTCACTATTATTTTATAAATATCCGATCGAAAGCATGTACCCAACAATTTATCTCAACTTGTATTGCGGTCACATACCAAGAACCTTTCCCCATACTTGATTTTCCTATTTATTTTGTTGTTTTAGTACTTGTTACAAAACCCCCTTTGATATTTGACACTTTAGTTTCACCCCCTTTAATTTACAATGTCTTTTATAGCAAATGTCTTTAACTATGACTAACTTTAATGAAATTCTAATTGGTTATTAATTCTCAAAACCACTCCCTTGGTACACGACCCAAACCCTCGGTTGGGTTACTATATTATCGACGATCGTAGACACTCATATCATAGGATAGTGTCGTTGGTCATGATTAGCATCAAAATGGCGCCGCTACCGGGGAGTGGTGTTATTTGAGATTTTTTAGTCTAATAGTATTGTTGTTCTTGTTAGTAGTAGTTTACTCACCTAGTTTTTAGTTTTGTCTAGTTGTTTGCGTGTTGAGGCAGGACAATGAGTATACATGATGGAGAAGGTGGACCAATGGAGCACCTTCCAGCAGAGGTGATGAGGCTCAGGGATCACATCCTAAATTTCAAGCATCTCAAAGGAGAACCCTTTCATCAGTCGTGGTTGCGGTTTAAAATACTATTGATGCAATGCCCAACTCATAAAATACCCGATTTAGTCCTACTGGAATGCTTCTACAGGGGTCTAAGTTCCGGAAACAGAAAAATAATGAACCAACTCATGCCAAGTGGACATGAGAAATACCACTATGAGACCGCAGCCAAATTCCTTGACCTTGCAGCTAAAACCAACAAGGATGGAGAGAAGGACCAGCAATTGACCATTTTGTTGGGTCAAATGAATAGCTTGACCCAAAAGGTTGAGAACTGAAGTGATGTCCAAAGGAAAGAGCAAAAACCCATCATCTACGAATCAGGGAAGATGCGCGGACATTGAAAACAGACGTATCAACGATACGTTATTAACCATCCTCCAAAAGTTGAATGAGCAAGACAAAGTACTAGAGGAAATTAGAGAAAATGTCGAAACACTGAATCAGATGAGTGTCTCTCATTCTAGGTCTATTCAGCTAATCAAAACTCTCTTGAATCTTGCACTACCTCAGCTTCATCCATATGAGCAAGCGGGATCACCTAGTTACACTAGGTGTAACACCAAAAAGCTGGTTCGAGCATTGACTTGTGTCGTGCCACGACGTTAACTAAGGCATTGTTTGGGAGGTAACCTAAAACCTTTACGAGCTTTAGTTTTATTATAGAAATAATGGTGTATTAATTTCGCAGGAGAAAACATGGAAAATGAATGAAAAATGTGGATTGGTAATTTATAGTCCCATTCGGCGAGTAGCCGAACTATTCGGCGACTTCGATCTAGATCGCCGGTAGACTCAAGATCCAAGCTACAATCTGTAACAATTGGCGGCGAAGGCAATCTCTTGGCGTAACGCTAAATCATTCAGCGGTACAAACTAATATCGCCGAATGAGCAACAATTGGACAGTTTTTAAAGACCATTAGTTTCAAAAATGGAACAAGGTTCATTTTCCACTCAATTTCTACTGTCGAAAAACCGCACCTAGTAAGTAATTTTCATTATCTCTACACTCCTGGTATTTTAGTAGTCGATTAGTGCTAAAGCATAAGATTACATTGCTTCCTAGCATTTCAACACAGTTCAAGCAGCATAGAGGGTTGGTTTCTCCCAAATCCCGAAACTACTAAAATTTTGTTCTCTTATTAAATTAAAACTGGTTGGGTTGACATGTGCTAGGCCTCTCTCTGATAAACCTATCTTGTCTAAATGCCAGATTCGATTTGAGAATCATGCCTAATTGACCTCGATTTTTGAAATCCCTCTTTGCATGTGCATGAAATGATTTAAGCTTTGGGTGAATGAATGTCATGGGTCTTCATTTAATTTCAATATTGCCACTATTAATTGTATTTTGGGAATTTGCGAGGTCAAATTCAAACTGAAGGAAGGCATGTTAGGTTGTTTAGTGAACCCGGTCGGGTTCATCAAACAACTAGGCGGCTCGCCTTAAGTGACTTCGATCATCCTCTATCTGCATTCCTGAATCTTCATTGCACTGTAACTTTCAGCGAACAAACCTTTGATCGCCGATAGTAATCGGTGATTCACACTTTCTCATCGCTGACTAGTGAAAGCTATTAGGACAAAATCGTAGCCGAGCTCGACCTAACTCGTCAAAGAGAATTGGTGATTCGCTGACAAGTTCGGCGCATCTGTCTGCCACTAAAGGTCTGCACCACTGATTTACTTATTTCTTACTACCTCTTTATTGACTGTAGACATGGCTAGACCCAAAGTTACAAGAAGCAGAAAGCCAATTCAAAGCAAGAAAAAAGGGATAACAATCAACGATGATGCAGCTGCATCCAAAAGCAATGTTGCGAAACTTTCCAGAACAAGCAAAAGAGGCAAGGGCAAGGACAAAATCGTTGAGCTATAGATGCAAGCTCCGATAGCATGGGTTTTTACACCAATGACCCAACAACACACGATAGTGAGAGTATGAGTTCAGATGAAGATGAACTGATAGAGGCACGGAGGAATGAGCTACGATCCAAACGTCTTAATGACCCATCACGGATCAGAAATCCTCGATCCACTGCTCAGACTCCTTCAGCTCCAGAACAGGCAATAATACTGGCACCTCCAGTACAAGCCCCCCACCTATATCATCAAATAGATTAAAGTCTGATGGAGTAAGAACAATCATTGAAGAAAAATGGATGTCCATAGATGGGGTGATCGATAGGTATCCTGAGATAATGGAGTGCCTGAAATATCGCAAATTTAAAGTTTTCACAAAACCACGTGGTTCTTATATGCCAAGCTGGGTCAGAGAGAGTTTTATAGTGCATACAGTGCATTGGTACCTCAGCGGAAGAGACTAGTCACGTCTTTCAAAGCAGTTGACTATGTAGTGGTCAGAGGAAGAAAGGTAGCTTGTGACAGTGAGGCTATTAATAGCCTCGGGTATGTCCACTAAGATTAATGATCACTGTCAGCACTTGATCAGAACAAAGTAGCTGGATGCGATAAAACAGTAGTTGGTCCCGCTAATCTCAGATAACAATACTCCGAAATGGCTAGCAGAAGGAATCCCAATCGAAAAGAAAGATATGAACGTAGCTGCAGGATATTGGTTTGTGTTTATCAGCAGCTCTATTATGCCATCACAGAATGAATCAATTCTTCGCCTCCCTAAAGCAGCATTTCTTAGGTGCATCATAGAGAAAACAAGCATAAATCTGGGAACGATTATTGCTTCCAAAATCCATATGCGTGCCAAGCAAAGCCATACATCTCTCCCTTTTCTGGTATTAATTACTGCATTGTGCAGAAATGCCCGAGTATATCTGGATGCCAAGAAGGATGTAGAAGTGATACCCACAACCTCAACCAATATCCAAAAGATCGAAGACAAATATCTTAAGGATCAATCTAAAAAAAAGTAGACTGAAGTGGCGACCACTAGATCTACACCTACAGAAGCACTTCTGCTCACTCCAACTCTTAGACCTTCAGGTATATCCATTACCACTGCTACTTCCACTGACACTCCAGGTTCCTCTGCTGCTATTTCCAGACCCCCACTCACCCATGCTTCCCTACTTCAGATGGGACAAATGGCCCTCTCTACTGATCGTTGGGCGGCTTGTTTAGAAGCAGTTGTTTCAGGCATGATCCAGATAGCCCTAACTGATGTTGTGACACCCTTGAACACTACCATTGAATCCATAATGGCCAGGATAGCAGTGTGTGAGCACAAGCAAGCGTCCACTAGTGAGATATGATTTTCAAAAGCTACCATTGCTGAGTTGCGAGAAGATATGAATCACTTGAAGGCCACTGATGTGTCCATGGTCTTTGGGATACTGGAAATTCCAGCCATGCCTGAAAGGCCTCAGACTACTACTGGATATGGGGATAGAGCGGAGCAGACAGAAGATTCTGGAGCAGAAGCAGAGACTGATGAAGAGATGTTCGAGGGAGCTACAGTAAACGACATAGCAGAGACTGAGGAAATCATGATAAATGTTGCGGTTGTGGGATTCAGTGGGGCCGGTCCTTCTGGAGGTTATCCTCAGCTTTGAAACCCAGACAAATGCGTCGATCAAGTAGCCAGGACCACCTCTTTATCTCCCTCTCTGTCTTTCTTTACTCTACCTTTCAGATTCGTTGTTATTTCCATTTGAGGACAAATGCTTTTATTTGTGGTAGGGTGAGTCCCACCTTTGTGTGTTATTTGGATATTTGGGTTGTCTATTTTAATTTGTGTTTTAAATACTATTTTTTGTTGATGCTTGAGCTTATGGCTCCTGTTGTTTTACTTGCAAAATAATTTTGATCCTTTCGGAAAAAAATTTGCCACCTCTTGTGTTGAAAGTGGTTATTCTTTTGCAAAAATTTAAGTCTCAATTTCGATCAATATCGATGACTTGAATAGTGCTATCAATTGAACAAACATAAATGCACGGCTACGACGAGGCCAAATGAAGTTACATAGACAATATGTGCACTCTTTGCATCTCGTTGTGACTAGCCATTTATCAAATTGATTTTCTCTAAGGACCATTGCATGCTAGCGAACGTGTCTAGTCTTGTTTGACTGAAGTATCGATGCCTTGTGTGATTAGCTTACTTTGAACCATGCATGAATCAACCTAGAATTTTCCCAGTTAGTCTTATTGATTTAGAAAGGTGTACTCTTGAGATGATCTTAGGCAATTTTAAAGAGTGTGAACCAATTTGACATATACCTCTTTTTGTGACCCACCTGTGAGCGTGTAAGACTCTCTTGAACACCCTTTGAGCCTTACCTTTCTTTGGAAGAACCTTGATAAACCCTAGACCTTACTTGATCAACTACCTATAATCCTCTTGATTTGTGGTTTAGTGAATAGCCAATTTAGGACAAAAAGCCTAAGTTAGGGGTGTGGTGAAAAGGAAAAGGAGAGGTCAAGAAGTGCTATAAGAAGTCTCCCTTAACCCATAGTGTTGCAGAACAATGGAACCCTTCAAAAAAATGAAATTTGTGGAATAAAGTACAGAAGAAATTTGGGTTCCAATGCGATTCATGGAAGGTGAATAAAAAGGTGACTTAGAAGCACTAGGAAAAGAATTGATAAAGGAGAGGAAGGGAATGTCTTGAGAATACTGCATCTCACGAGGAAAAAGTCACTAAGCCTAACTGGTTCACTGACTAGAGTAGAGACTGAGAAGGGTTCTGAAAGAGTTTATGGGCTAACACTGAATTGGACTGCTATGTAAGGAGTTACAAAAGATAAAGTAGCCCCTAAATCTTTCCACTAAGTGTACCATATGTGAGCCACATCCTTAAGCTGGTAGGATGCCAACTCAACCCTACCATTACCAGTCACTTGCATCATTCCAAAGATTTTCTTAACCTCATCAATGAAATTTTGTGGGTCTTCACCAACTTGTGACCCCAAAACTCAGGCGAATTCATCCTTAAAAAAAATCTCGAACTTTAGCTGTCATTGATCCACCATTTCTATTAGTAGGAACTGGAACCTGCTGATTGTTCTTGTTGGTCATACTCTGAGCCAATAGTTGGATAACATTCTGAAACTCTTCATTCTTAACCTCATGGTCTGGGACTAGAGGAATTGCGTTAGCATTCCTGGCATTCGCATTCCTGGCATTAGCTCTACGGGGAGGCATGATCTTAAGAGCATAACGACGGATTAGAAAGGAGATCATACCAACGCACAATAAGAATAACAGAGAAAGTGAAGTTTTGCTAAAACACTTCATAACCTCCTTCTCATTAGATGTGGTGCACTTCACACCCATGAAAAATGATTCTACTTAGTGTGACTTTTCAAACATCCTAGGACTCTTAAACCTAATGCTCTGATACCAAGTTTCTCACGCCCCGAGCTACCCCTAAGACGCGAACACGGGACCTAGAACCACAAGTGATCCCAAGCTAACTCTGCTGGCATGATCATGAGCATACTAAATATAATAAACTGATGCGGAAGCTAAATCATAAATAAGATGAAAAGATAGGGAATACCCATATATTATAACTGAGATGAATGAAAACTGATGAGTTTAATACAAAGAAAATATTAACTCAATACTAAGCTGAATCTAACTATGTTTGAAAATAAGCCTCTAAACTCACTAGAAATGTTGGGACATGCCCCAACTAGATCTAGCAAAACTGAAACTAAAGACTAAAAGCAGTAAGGATATCATGTCTCTGGTCCTCGGAGGATGAGGACTCACCACTACTAATCTTCTGATCTGAAGATCGAGAACCGATCTAAACGTGATCTGGATGCTGAGAACCTGGACCTACATCACGAGAAGATGTAGCGCACGTATGCATTAGTACTTGAGAGGTACTGAGAATGCAAGATAGAGTAAAGCTGAAATAACATATAACTGAACAAAGCAATAAAGCAATGAAATAATCTGAACATGATATAGTTACTGAAAATACTGAATACTGAGCTAACTGGTGCAATGATCAAATTTATAACATGCTGAGATTAAATACTGACTTTACTGAAATATAGTCAATGCAATAGAGTCTGACTGAACTATGGGAGCTACTAATAACCGACATAAAACCACACGAGCTAAATGTGGAGTCCGTTGTATACGCCCCATCGAGAGGACCCAATATACCCTGCCAGAGGTATATAGGCATGCTGGCGTGATCACTAAACTGATGTTGCCCACAAAGGGGACTTACACCTATGTGGCTCATAGTTCTGGGACTATATGGGTACGCTGAACCCTAGTCCAACTCGGTGTTATGCTACTCGCAATGAATTAAGTGGTTAACTGGTTATGACTGAATTTCTGTAAAATACTGGATAGCTCAAAACTGAACATGCAAACTGAGAATGCAACAATTAATCTGATAATGATGCATTAATAACTGAGGCATGTATAACTGAATAACTGAGATATCTGACCTAGCATGTGTAATTCAAGAAATTAAGAAATACATAGCTAGGGTTCTGAAATTCATGCAATAAACTGAGAAACAACATGATAATCTGATTTAGAACATGTTAATAACTAATTCATGATGATCTGCTGTAATTGTAGAAACCCTAGGTCTATTCATAATAAGGGAATCAAGAAACTGACTGAATTCTAGGGACCTAATGGGCGAAAGGAACCCACTACTGAAATCCCACATACCTGGTGATGAATTTCATGGAGAAATCCTTTGATTTCTGGGCTGGAACTGAAGAAAACTTGTTGCGTTTTTGAACTAGGGTTCTTGACCTTTTTCTCCTTTCTTGCTTCTAATTATCTAAGTTTTGATTAATGATTTGACTTGGATAAGTTCTAGTTATTTTTCTAGGCTTAAACTGACTAAAACCTCATGATTTAGGGTCTAAACGACGTACCTTAGGGGTTAAACGAAATAGGAAAAGACCAAAAGACCCCTAACTTAATTGTTATCTGAGTGACCGACGGACTGGACCTACGGGCCGTAGGTCAATCGACGGTCCGTCGATTGGAGTCGTCAGTCGAGTCTGCTAGACAGGGCTTCACTAAAACGAGCATAACTTTTTACTCGAAGGTCGGATTTTAGAAAACTCGGTGGCATTGGAAAGAGGATTCAATTATCTATCATATAATATGTCATGGGACACACAATTCCTTCTTTGATAAAATTTATGACCATCTGAAGTTGACCTATCAATAATTTTCAACTAACTGGCTCCTGACCCTCATCTACGGTCAGACCTACGGACCGTGGAACGAATGACGGTCCATGTTGGTCGACCATAGTTTGTGTCAGAGGCTGGGTAAAGGAGGTCTCGATCCACGGACATAGACCACAGACCGTGGTCTGATCTACGGACCATGGGTTTGTCCGTGAGTCGAGACTTAGCCAACTTTTCTGAGCTGGTTTTAGGGAGGGGTTGCAGTAGTGAACCACAGACCACCAGCACGGGCCGTGGTCTGACCTACGATCCATGGATGGCAATCGTGGGTTGCACCTGCAACTTCTCAAGATCTGTATTGTTGGTCTGTTTCGGATATGGGGTGTTACAAAATAAGTGATGATCATGACAAGGTACAAAAAGCACATGTAGAAGATAAAAGGAAAGAAGGCCCTGAATTATAGTTTCGAAATGTCTACATTAGAAGTTCAAATGCAACAGTGTAATTCTATGATGATTGAATGATAATGGATGAGATAAACAATTCAATTACATGGACAAAGTTGTCTAAAGGGACTTACAAGTTACAAATTCTTGTTGAATAAGCAAAAAACAAAATATAAATGAAGCACAAGATCCATAGTAATTCCAGTTTGGATTAAGGTTTATTTTATGTAGCAACACTTATATTAACTATGTTGTTTGCCAGGAGTCCTTTTTGTTAATTATTGATTTGCATTTCGGTAGAAAATATAAATAACCTTTAGTAATAGAGAATCCATAATAATTATCTTAGTATTGGAATGGAACTGCTACAAATGGAGCAGAATGGATATTGAGTGTTCCTATAGCCAACCTCAACTAGTTTAGCTTTTGATTCATACCTGTTGTAATGTACAACTCCACCTCAATCCCAAACAAGTCGGGGTTGTCTATATAGATCCTTAATGTCCATATCACTTCATTTAAGCTAGTTGTTAAGTAGTATTGAAAATTTCAACCCGGGTAAAGTGGAATGGTTGCAAAGGAACCATACATTTGGGATTAAGGCATAGTTATTATTGTACCCTTACTGGTATTGTTTATATATCTTTGACAAGTCTTAGGAATTCATTCAACGAATAGAAGTAAAACTTTGACGTGATGTTTTTTCCTTTCACCTAACTTTATGACCAGTACTACTTTAATATCTTTTAACTACTCTTTGCTAAAATATAGTTCCGACAATGTTACATCCTCCTTTTTGTATCATTTTGCTTTTGGTAATGACTATTTTTATCCAAAATGTGATACTTCCAACAGCTATGGCAGTAAAAACTTAGTTCTCCGTCGTTATCTACAACCAACTTAAGATCCAGTTCATATTTTCGTTGTTTCTTCACTTTGGGCATTCCAGTACTCCTCAGACGTATTTGTACATTCTTTTATGTTTCTTTGTATTGCAGGGATTTACTTTTTGTTCTTCATGGTCTGAGTATATTCACAAGAATAAAAATGGCAATCAACAACATTAATTTGACGTCAGGAATTCAAACATTCTTCATGGATTTGGAGAAGTAATAACCTTTCTTGTTTCTACAGGAGTTTAGGAGATTGAAGTTTTTGTGATGGAGGAAGGAGATTTTCCTGTTAGGAGATGGGAGGAGCTTGATAATAATATCTTGGTGAAGGTACTCCAGCCTTTTGACCTTTTTGAATTGTCTGTTGGACTTGCTCATGTTTGTAATGTATGGCGATTGGTTCGTTGTGATCAACTTCTCTGGGAGACGCTGAAGTTGTCGGTACTAAAATCTAACTTCATCAAAGAAAATATTCACTTCTTTTCCTAGAAATTTAACACTTTATTTGAAAGTAAGTGTATGTCCTTGAAAATTTCAAATCCAACTTGAACTTATATTTCAAATTTGAAACAACTTATAACCTGGTCTTCCACTCATTTTTCACTTTTGAACTTGTTTCTCAAATTTGAGAACTACATTCAATCTTGAATATATGGCCAAATGCCTACTTATTTTGGAGAAGAAAAAATTACTGTGAAAATGAATAAGATTCTCTCTGAAATAAGAGAAATATTAAATATAATGCTACATTGGATAGAATTTACCAGTAAATTTTAACTTTGATTTTAAGAAAGAAAATTAAGGTAAGTCATAAGCATAATATATTCAATTTGCATAAGGCATAAGCTTCGGTTCAAATAATGAAAATGCACTAAATGAGGTGAATCAAAAAAAATGTCGGACCTCATAAATGCTCTTTTTGACCGTCATTATTCGTATCAATTGGCCTACAGTTCAATGTTTCACTACAATACCCCATAATTTAAGGGATGAAATGATAAAATGTGAATAGTTTAGGGAGTTAAAAATTAAAGGTATTAAGTCAAAAGAAAATCTCACTTTGATCTTCCTTTTTCTGTCATCTATAAAAAAAAACAGGTAGGATGTCCTTGAAGCATAAAATGAAAAAAAATATCAACGACTGTTGACCGGAATCAAGTTAGAGGTGTGAATGATATGATGGCACTTCCATTTGGCAGTGAGGAGTTGTAGGTACTCTTTATTATTAAAGTCTGACAGCCGGCACCTGCCAATGCATGGGGGATTTTATGGTCATTTCCTCTTATCAGAATCTCACTCCTTATCAAAACTACACTACCATCCCACAGTTTTCACTCAATTTTTTTTCACGCACTGAATTAAACCAACAATCTAAAGGCATGTGCTTAATCTCTCTCTTTGTTTTTTCCTTACATTCTTTAAGGTGGTTTTCCAGATTAATTTTTGACTCATGTTGGATCTTGATTCCAAAAGTTGTGGGTGTCAAGGGAATTCAGTGTACACCTTTTGGAACTGTTGTTTGCCTTTTTCTGGCTATTTGATTTTTTCCCTTATAGATCCTAATTCAAGGTTGTCTGAAGTTGTACATCTTGGTTTTTTGCATTTCAATTATTAGTGTGGTATGATCAAATGTGGATTTTCTTGTTATTAACATTTAATTTTTTTTTGAGATGAAAAAAGATTTAAATGTTAATTACAAGAAAATTCGCATAGAGATGGTTTCTGACTTCTAGAATTGTAGTCATTTTCTGTTGATTGAGAATATAAATATCTGGAACTGTTGTCTCAAAGGTATTTGTCCCATCCATATATCATTCCAGAACAAGATTTTTATCCCATTTCCAATATTAATAATAAATTACTCCACATTCTTGACCACTGATTTCTAATAGTTCTCCATAGACCCACACCATAATGGAGTATTAACCACCTTAGTAGTCCATGATCCTTCCTTTCCATATCTTGCAATGATAATGTCTTTCTACAAGCTTTGATCATTTGTTGCTAGTCTCCAAAGCCATTTTAACAGAAGGTTCTTATTGTGGGATTTCAAATTCATATTTCTCAAACCCTCCCTCTTTTTGTTGATTATGACGGCATCCCACTTGACCAAATGAAATTTATTTTCCCCTTCTCCATTACCTTGCTTGCAGGAGTCCTAGAAATACTACAGAAGTCCTAGCATGTTGGAATAGAAATGGAAATAGTCAGGACACAAGGAGATATAGAAGATTGTCCCTGCCTACTCTAGTGGACAATATGGAGGGAGACAAATCAAAGATGTTTTGAGAACAACAACATCCCTTTCCAAAGACTTAAAATGAACTCTTTAGTGACCTTTTACTTTTGGTGTATACATACTGTACCTAAGGATCTGGGGGACATCACCTATTCTTAGATAGTTTATGAGAGAGATAGGTGTTTAGATTCTTATTAACAATCCCTCGATACTTTTGATGTAATTACTACAGGAGTCCACTATAGTCTATTGGTGTACTTCTTTATAATACTAGTTAACTTTCTCAAATTACAAAAAAAAACTCAATATCCCTCCCAAATTTTTCTATGGACTCTAGTCAAAGTATCCGACATGGATTGACCGTATTCCACATGCTTCTTGAGTAATATTGATATTCCATAATTGACCGTTTATACTTCAATTGATACTTTACTCATTTGAGAAACATGATGGATGGTGAGAATTCTAATTTGTTTATGAGAAGAAGACAAGAACCACAGTGAAGTACCATTTCATTCAAGTTCTCTTCCTATCTATTTTTTAAGTCCTTGGATGAATATTCTGCATCCTGAAATATTTGTACTCCTATGTTCCAATTTATACGACTCTTTTCCCATTTAAGAATGTTCCATTTTTTTTTAAACATCCTATTTATATAATTATGACCGGTTTAAGAATTTAAGATGTATAAATTATTTCCTCTTTAATTTTAATGTGATATCTCTATTCAACCATTAATTTATTAGTTTCTTCCATTATTAGTATAACACCAAACTAGCATGTTAAATGTCTTGATTAGTTAAACATTTTCACAAAAAATGAAATGAACAAAGTACTTAAGAACATTAAAGGAATCCCTTCTGAATTATGTATACTTCAACCTGGATGATTGATTTAGAAATTTCATATTAATCAAGATTCCTAATATTTCATACTCATAGACTATCAATTTCATTCAGGACCTCTGACCTTTTCCTTTAAACATATTTTTGTGCTTTTAGGTTGTAAGTTTTAACCTAAAAGAACTATTTTTCAGCTTTCATCAGAAATGGATTGAAGATCCATCATGTTTTGTTGCTAGTTTAGCCATATATATAGAATTTAGTCATATACGGACCCCCTACTAACTATCATTGGTTCTGTTGTTGAAACCTTTCTATAAATACTCCATTTGTCCCAATTTGTATGATGCTTTCTTTCAGGACTTAACAAAATATTTGACATCATTTCTCTTATTAATTCCTTACTGTAAGGATAAACTAATATTATGATGACTGTTTGTTTGCCACAACACTACTTTATTCAGATCTGGGATCATCAAAAGTGTCTAGGCTCATTTCCACATTAAAAGTTAATATTCTGATACACCAACATGCAACATATAAAAATCTTATCGTTGAAGTAGATGAGTGTTATGCAATAAGGAGATACAAACCACAGTGAAATAGGTTTCGTAAGATAGTTGTGAAACCAATGATGGTGTATGGTTTGAGTGCATATCGAGGACTGGTTGTTGTAGAAATGTGAATGGTATGATGGTGTGTGGTATAGGACTCCTCAATATCCATATCACTCCATTTAAGTTGTTGTAAAGTTGTATTGGATGTTTGAATCCACATAGGGCGGAATGGTTACAAATGGACCATACAATCTATTCTAAAATATTGAGATTTAAGGCATAGTTTTGGGAATCCTGGTACTCCTCAGATGTATTTGTACAATCTTCTATGTTTCTTCATATTGCAGAGGGTTAACTTTTTATTTTTCATGGTCTGAGTAAAATCATAAATTGACAATCAGCAACATCAATTTGATGTCAGGAATTCAAAAATTCTTCATGGATCTAGAGAAGTAATAACGTTTCTTGTTTCTACACGATTTTAGGAGATTGAAGCTTTTATGATGCCATTTCAAATTCAAAAAAGATTGAAGTTGTTGTGATGGAAGGAGATTTTCCTGTAAGGAGATGGAAGGACCTTGATAATGATATCTTGGTGAAGATATTTCAGTTCTATAACCTCTTCTAGTTGATATCGGTAATTCCTCAAGTTTGGCGTGCATGGCAATTGGTTTGTTCTGATCAACTTCTCTCAAAAATGCTGGACTTGTTAGTATTGCAATCAAATTTCATCAGATTTCGAAGGAAGTCGTATGTATATGTCGACAGTTCGTCTCAAGAAAAATTAACCTGCCTCCTAAATATTTGCTTTAACAATATGTATGTTAACGACAATCAGTTGACTTCGACTGCCGAGAGGTATTCCCCCTATAAACTTTCATCTTTCTATAGTATTATAATTATAACTTAAATCAAGAAACCATACAACAAGCATTGTTTTAGAAATATCAGATTCCCTATAATTTTACATTGTTCTTACAGGAAAAGCAACAGATAATTAGATCTCCTCTTTTTCAGGTGCCCACAACTTAAACACCTTGTTATGTCTTCTTGAAACAAAATAAAACACCAATCAAATATGCAGGGCTATTCATATATGGGAAGATCTTGAATCACTAATGATGTGTATTATAAAAAATCTTGCATATGTCATTGAGGAAATTGCCAAGAGTTGCAAAAAAATTTCTGAGCGCAAGATTATGGGGGCCGTGTGATATGCTGTTTGCATCTACACTGGTATCATTTCTTCCAAACTTGAAAGTGTTGAGTGTGAGGTGCACAGATTTATCTAAACCTGCTCTGGTTATTTTCTTGGAGGAGTTAAAAGGTTGAAAGTGCTCAACATATCTCATTGCATAATTACTGAAAACCCTCCACCCGCACAGATGAATATTCTGACCAAGCTTGATGAATCAATTCTTGAAAAAACATCTAGGTTAGACAAATTCCTAACCTGCATAAGTGACTCATGCATCATGTGTCAGCGTACTCTAAATGATGAAGGGCTGATGTGGTGGTATAAGTATGAAGAAGACATCTGGAAAGTGGATGAGGTAAGATCTCTTGCAATTTGACAACTTTAAGAATATACTGCTTCATCAGTTAAAGGTCCAGTAAAATGTGTAAACTTGTGTATATGAAACGTGATCATTGTTCATGAACACGAATCAGCTTCCAGTTTGCTGGAGCAGCAAGTATTATCGTTTTGTGTTGTTTCATGTAGCACAATGCTACTTCGTGCTATTATTTTGTATGTTTTGAGTCTATTCTCTTCGACAAGGTTCTTCGTGTTTCTAGGATCTTTTGATTTTTATTTCTGTACTTTTGTAGTACACTGTGGATTATTTATCCAGTTATATATGATTGGCTAAGCTTTTGGAATGCTTTAAAGTGTTTATTTTCCCATAAAAATGCTTATCTAAAAAGGTGAGATATTTGGTTAAATTTTTGGGAGAGAATAAGCTTTTTTGAAAAGTAGCAGAATTTTGTTTCTTTCGAAGTTGGAAAAAGTAGGTCTCTTCAAAAGTGCTCTTTTTGAAAACACTTTTGAGAGTGTATGAGTGAAAATATTTTTTAAAAGTTTGGTCAATCAACAATTGTTGCTTAAAAGGGATTTTTTATATATTAATTAACAAACTATAGCTATGGAGCGTAATTAAGTTATTTTTGAGTGGCTATGTGTGGAAGTTTCCCTATATTTTAGAACTCTTTTTTCTTTCCATATATTTTAGGAGTCAATAATATAAAGATAATTACTTAATTAACGACCAAACCACTTTTTCAATTAACGGCCTTAATTAAATCATTACCAATAGGAAAACCCTATCTAGGAAATCATAAGCAATAGAGAAAAGTTGAAGCAGCTTCTTTCAAAGGTACACTACTATCTTGACTATCCTGTCGAATATCTTTTGATGGATATATATATATATATTCTTTATCGCCAATTCAACAGGTTGAGCAAGTATACAAACTTGATTGTCCTTCTTACTAGGGTGTCAAAAGAATATGAAAAAATCGAACAAATCAACTGAATCGTACCGAACCAATTTATATCATTTTAAAAATAAAATTATGGACTTTTATGTAAGTGTATATCCGTACTGAACAATTGAGATGGTCTTTTTAATTTATAAAAGAAGATCAAAAAATTCCCGAAATGAATCGAATAACCTTACATGTATGCAAATATATTTATATATTAACAATATGTTAAACTTTATATAAATGTATTTTCAAACATTTTTCAAATGTAAATATAACCTAGGTCCTAGACTTCTAGTGACGACTTTGGGCATTTGTCCATTAATTATCCTTTAATAAATCAATTTTAAAAAAAAGATACTATAACAAAAGTCATCAAACAATACGACAAAACTTATGAAAACACTTTTATTAAAAGTTTAAGATCAAACAATATAGTAACAAGGTTTTACATTCTTAGCTTCGTGGTGAAGAATAGAAGTGCTTCTTCAAGAACACACTTGCGAAAAACTATTTTAATAATTTTGAGGTGGTAGTTTAAAAGTTAAAAAAATGAAAATTACCGAACCATACCAATACCAATGAGAAAATGATATGATTGAGATGATTTTAAAGAATCTAATTTTGGTTATCCATTATAAAAAAAATCTGAAAAATTGGGACGGTATAATTTCTTAAAAATAACCGAGCAAATCGTCTCATTGACAACCCTGAAGGTCTAACAGTAAATCATGAAATCGGACATTATATTGTTGTTACCATGTTGTGACGCTTATCAGGTTTAATAACTTTAAAGTACACTTCCTACCTTTGCTATGGAACCCGTATACGAGAGAATCAATAGTCCTCCTCTATTTGAAAATTTTCCAAGGAACTATTGTAGTTGGAGATTGGAATATGACTAAACTAGTGATGACTATAAGATCCTTAAGATTGACGACAAATCATGCAGTGAAATCCTTGCGTTGACAATTGACTCTTAAAGATTAACGGATAAATATCATATTGACGTTCAACCTATGCTCACATCTACCACCGGATAAACAAATCTCGCTCTACTTTAAAGTTTGCATAAATCTCATAATTAGCATGAAACATTAAAATTCTATTACAAAATGAAAAAAATTAAACTACATGTTTCAAAATGCACAAACAAACCGATTGGGAGCCAATATAGATGGCAAAACTAATGAACATATATAATATAAAAAGAAGCAAATGTTAATACACAAATTCACGAACTATTCATTCTAAATTTGTTCAGCACATAATCAACAAATTCCTAAATGGATAAGATTAAATTAGCATTTCAATGGTAAAGAATGGACCTTTATTGTTGATTATTTAGAGAAAGAATCATTTGTTGCAATTAGGTGAAAATACAACTTTTGAGAATTGAGATTAACAATGTGCCTTTAAACAAGCGACTAGAACTTCAAGTGACAATCTCTATGAAAAATAGTGATACCTCTAATTCATATGTATTAGGTCTAGCTAGCTATATGAAGGAAAAACAAAAGAGATGTTGGGAGGATAAAGTTGAAGATTGAAAGGAATTATTTTTTTGTAAAGGAGCGATTATTTTTAGAAGTTCATACATCATTACCCCATTAAAGTAAAACCTATTTTTTAAAAAGACACTTGAACTTTGCGGGAGTCCTACTACCTGCTTAGACAATTTTAAAGTGTTATAAATATTTCACTTCTCAGCCACCCTCAATTGCAATAAAGGAAGTGCAATCATGCACCAAATATTATCTACCACGTGTTAAATTTTAATTTTTAATCTTTATTTTCATTTTCATTTTTTCTTATTTTATTAACTTTATTTTCTCTTTTTTTCCCTCTTTCTTCTTCTTTCTTCATTACTCCTCTTCTTGCTGCAGTCCTCCATGGCCGCCATTGTCGCAAGTCCTCGACTTGGCCTCCATCGGCAACCCTCCAGAGTAGCCTCCATCACGTCACTATTATAATCTCATCGCCACAATTAATATCATCAAATCATTGTTAAATAAAAAATAAAATTACTAACAAATTATAAATTGAATATTAATAATCACCTCCAATCTATCATCTTCTGTTCAGTATTACAACAATTATGCAACGAAAATCCATTACGTTAGAGGTAATGAAATTCTATAATACTCTCAATTGAAGAAATTTATTTATTTACATGCTAAAAAACTACATATTTGTACCAACCTGTTTCCGTCGTTATAGAAAAGTCAATGGGGAAAGAAATTGGGCCAGAAAACTTTTTGTTAGTAACTTGAAAATTCCTAGCCTAGTTCAAATTTGAATGAAATCTGAGTCATGAGAGATCTAGGGAAATCTGATAATGAATGAGAGATTCAATAATGAATTTGTTTACATGAGGGGATAGCCGAGACATTCAGGAACCCATACGACTTTACAGAATCAAAATCGGGCGAGTAGAACCCCCAAAACTAATCTTAGCATGACCAGTTAGTTTTTGAATGTCAAGGGTTGAAGGTGTGTTGTGAAATGGGGGTTTGAAACTCTAATTCTGACTCTATCCCCGTGCAAGCCGCCAGGGCGGTATTTATCCCACCAGGGTGGGGCCACTGTGGTGGGTTGGGTCCCAGAGATATTTCTGTAAGGTTTTCCAGCTCTTCTAGCACTAAAGGTAAGTATTTTACTCCCCTAATCCGTTTTTTGATCCGTAGAACTTAGATTCTTGGTTAATTATTATTGAGGGAGGGTTTTGGACTGAATTTGATGGTGGGAAAAAGCCCTAGCTGCACCTTAGGATCATGGGTTTAGTCTTGGGTTATTGGGTTTGTTATAATCCGGGTAATTAGACCTTAATGAATTGATCCTTGCATTAAATTGTTGTTTGTAGACCTAGAACAAGTGGAAAGAATCCGGAAAGGGAAGATTCAGGTGCTTTAAGGGGATTCAAGCTTTGTTTCAAGGTAGGTGATGGTTTGATTTCTTGTTTGCGTGATGTATGTTGGTAATTGCTTCATTGTAATGCATGTATGTGTGTGACTGAAGCCTTGTTGATCAAACCTAATGAAATGAGTACGAATGAACAAATGTATGGCATGATTCAACACTTGATTGTATGATTATGAGAATGTACATATGAGTGTAATTATGATTATGGTTATGTTGAATGGATTGGGTCTCATGTTTCGACACACTAACTGAGATCGAGTGTCACGTTTCGACACTTATATTGGAGCGGTGTCACGTTACGACACACTAATTGGGATCGGGTACCACATTCCGGTACACTAACATTTTGGGTATGGGTTCCATGATTGTACCATTGAATTGTCATATTCATTTGTTACTGAGAATGTGGAATTGTACATTTCTCTTGAAATGATAAATGTGTATATATTCTGTGTATATCTTGTTTACTTTGTTGTGACTGGTTATTTATGTTTCGCTTACGGAAATAGCCGCATGATCCTACCAGTACACTATGGTTGTGTACTGATACTGCAGTTGCTCGTTCTTTGTTAAGTACATGGCATCTCCAGGTGGCTATTGATAGACCTCAGTTAGGAGATCAGTGATCCAGACCAGATTTCAAGAGTGAGCCAGTTCTTTCGGGCTGCCATATGGTCCTTTATTTCGTTTAGTCCACGTCCTTCGAACTCAGATTATTGTTTAGATACTTCCTATGTTTGGTTAGGGATGTACCATTTGTCTTAGACTTGTTGCACTTTAGATGTTTTGGTACATTGACTTTCAGTTCTAGGGGTTAACTTCTGCAATAGTTGATTAGTTGTTTGTTGAACTCCTAGAGTTTATGGGAACTCCAGTTTATTTCTGCATTTCAACCTGCTTCCGTATCTTTAAATGCATAGTATTTTGGTTAAGTCGTTTAGTTTGGGTTGTAGTAATAGTTCTCCCACCGGAGGGTTAGTGTGGGTGCCAATCACGACGGTTTGGGTTGTGACAAAGTTGTTATCAGAGCCCTAGGTTCATTGATCTCCGTGTACCAAAATGATTCTAGTAGAGTCTTGCAGAATGGTACATAGACGTTTGTACTTTTCTTTGGGAGGCTATAGGACTTTAGGAAATCTCTTTGTTTTCTCTTGTCTCCTTTCATGCTATAACTTGATTCCAATTGGTATCTGGTGATCCAGATTGGTATCTAATCTCCTTCACTCTTTTGTCTGTAGATGGTTAACACTCGCTTCAATGGTGTCAGACCTGTAGCTCCCGTCAGTAAGCCCGCTGAGGAGTCTGCAGTCTAGGCAGGGTTAGAGATAGAGCAAGGGGTAGAGGCCGAAGAAGGGTGTCACCCGTTAGGGGTGGAGCTCTAGTTGAGAATGCTCCCAGAAATGAGGTCGCTCCTGCACATCATGAAGACATAGATGAGAATGTGGATATTGAGAATGAGAAGGATGTTTGACAAGAGGAAGAGGTGCAGGCTGATACTACAAGTATTCCTTCATTAGACTCAATGTTAGGTCAACAGATTATGACTTTTCTGAAAGGATTAGTTGGTCCTGGAGTTCTTCCCTAAGTTCAAGCCTAGTATTTCGCCATGGTGTGCACCAGTGTTGTTTGTTAAGAAGAAAGATGGTTCTCTCAGGATGTGCATTGACTATAGGCAGTTGAACAAAGTCACAATCAAGAATAAGTATCCCATCCTCAGGATTAATGACTTGTTTGCCCAACTTCAGGGTGCTAGTCATTTCTCAAAGATAGACCTCAGATCAGGTTATCATCAGCTTAGAGTCAGAGATAGTGACATTCCGAAGACAGCTTTCAGAACTCGGTATGGTCATTACGAATTTGTAGTTATGTCATTTGGACTAACCAATACTCCTGCAGCTTTCATAGATTTGATGAACAGAGTGTTCAAGCAGTACTTAGACTTGTTCATTATCGTCTTTATTGATGATATCCTCATTTAGTCTAGGAATGAGGAAGAACATGTGAGTCATTTGAGAGTTGTTCTGCAAACTCTCAAAGATCGCCAGTTATTTGCAAAATTTAACAAGTGCGAGTTTTGGTTACAATCAGTTGCTTTACTTGGGCATATTGTGTCTAGTGAAGGAATTCGAGTAAATTCCCAGAAGATAGAAGCAGTGAAACAATGGCCCAGACCTACCTCTGCTACAGATATCAGAAGTTTCTTAGGTCTAGCGGGCCATTACAGATGGTTCGTGGAAAGATTTTCATCCATAGCCTCACCATTGACTAAGTTGACTCAGAAGATGGTCAAGTTTCGATGGTCAGATGATTGTGAGAAAAGCTTCGCAGAATTGAAAACTAGGTTGACTACAGCTCCTGTCTTGACTCTACCAGAGGGTTCAGATGGTTATGTGATCTATTGTGATGCATCCAGGGTCGGCCTAGGTTGTGTGTTGATGCAGCGAGGTAAGGTTATATCTTATGCTTCTAGACAGCTTAAGGTACATGAGAAGAATTATCTGACTCATGACCTCGAGCTTACAACAGTGGTGTTTGCACTAAAGATTTGGAGGCACTACTTGTATGGTGTTCATGTAGGTGTGTTCACAGACCATAAGAGCCTCCAGTATGTATTCACCCAGAAAGAGTTGAATCTTCGCTAGAGAAGGTGGTTTGAGTTCCTCAATAATTATGATATGAGCGTGCATTACCATCCGGGTAAGGCGAATGTAGTAGCAAATGCTCTTAGCAGATTATCTATGGGTAGTGTAGCACATGTTGAGGAAGAAAGAAAAGAGCTAGCAAAGGATGTTCACAGACTTTCTCGCCTAGGAGTTCATCTTATGAGCATATCAGATAGTGGTGTAACGGTTCAGAATGGAATAGAATCTTCTTTGGTAGTAAAGGTTAAGAAAAAGCGAGACAGTGATCCAATCTTGCTTGAACTTAAGGGTGCAGTCCACAATCAGAGAGTGGAGGTTTTCTCCCAAGGGGGATATGGTGTACTTCGCTATCAGGGTATATTGTGTGTTCCTGATGTGGGTGAATTGAGACAACATATTCTCACAGAAGCCCACAATTCCAGATATTCTATTCATCCAGGTGCCACTAAGATGTATCGCGATCTGCGGAAAGTCTATTGGTGGAATGGTATGAAAAGAGATATAGTAGATTTTGTGGCTAAGTGCCCCAATTGCCAGCAAGTCAAGGTAGAACATCAGAAACCAGGAGGTATGACTCAAGAGATTGACAGTCCTACTTGGAAGTGGGAAGTGATCAACATGGACTTCATCACAGGTTTACCTCGTACTCACAGACAGCATGACTCCATTTAGGTGATTGTTGATAGGGTTACTAAGTCTTCTCACTTTTTGGCGGTCAATACTACAGATTTGGTGGAGGATTATGCCAAGCTTTACATTAATGAGATTGTGAGGTTACATGGGGTTCCTTTGTCTATCATCTCAAATAGAGGTCCTCTGTTTACCTCTCATTTTTTGAAGTCATGTCAGAAGGGTCTTGGTACTCAAGTTAACCTTAGCACAACATTTCATCCACATATGGATGGTTAGGCAGAGCGTACCATTCAGACCTTAGAGGACATGTTGAGAGATTCTGTGATCGACTTCAAGGGTAGTTGGGATGATCACCTTCCTCTCATTGATTTCGCCTACAACAATAGTTACCATTCCAGCATTCAGATGGCCCCTTATAAGGCATTGTATGGGCGTAGATGTAGATATCCAGTTGGTTGGTTTGAAGTAGGTGAAGTAGCCTTGATAGGACCAGATTCAGTCCTTGATGCTATGGAGAAAGTGCAACTTATTAGAGATAGACTTAAGACTGCTCAGAGTCGCCAAAAGTCTTATGCAAATGTGAGAAGAAGGGAACTAGAGTTCCAAGTTGATGATTGGGTTTTCCTGACAGTGTCACCTATGAAGGGGTGGATGAGATTTGGCAAGAAAGTGAAGCTCAGTCCCATATATGTAGGCCCTTACCGGATCCTGAAAAGGATTGGTAAAGTGGCTTATGAGTTAGAGTTGCCAGCAGACTTAGCAGCAGTGCATCCAATCTTTCACATTTCTCTTTTGAAGAAGTGTGTGGGTGATCCAGCATCCATAGTGCCATTAGAGAGTGTGGCCGTGAAAGATAGTCTCTCATATGAGGATGTACCATTTGAGATTCTCGATCGTAAGGTTAGAAGGTTGAGAAATAAAGAAGTCGCTTTAGTCAAGGTTTTGTGGAGGAGTTAGTCCGTAGAGGGAGCTACTTGGGAAGCAGAAGCAGCCTCCTCACCTCTTTCCTTCCGATTCCATTCCAGCTTGAGGTAATGGTTCCTCATCAGTTTTTTAGTCATTCATGCATAAATTCAGTCTTAGAATCATATTCCTTCAGTTTGTACTTGCATTTTTAGCGTATTTGCATGTCCTTGGAACTCAGTTCAGTCAGAAATTCAATTCTCAGTGTTTAGTGGTAGGGATTGCAGCCTTCTCCCTCCATTTCAGCTAGTTTAGTCCTCATTCGAGGACGAATGGTCCCAAGGGGGAGATAATGTAACACCCCGTATCTGAAACATACCAAAAATACAGATCTTGAGAAGTTGCAGGTGCAACCCACAGTTGTCATCCACAGACCGTAGGTCAGACCACGGCCCGTGCTGGTGGTTCGTGGTTCACTACTACAACCCCTCCCTAAAACCAACTCAGAAAAGTTGGCTAAGTCCCGACTCACGGACAGACCCACGGTCTGTGGTCTATGTTCGTGGATCGAGACCTCTTTTACCCAGCCTCTGACACAAACTACGGTCGACCAACACGGACCGTCGTTCGTTCCACGGTCCATAGGTCTGACCGAAGATGAGGGTCAGCAGCCAGTTAGCTGAAAATAGTTGATGGGTCAATTTCAGATATTCATAACTTTTTGGGAAAAAAACATTATGTGTTCCATGACCTATTATATGATATATAATTGAATGCTCTTTCCAACACCACCAAGTTTGCTAAAATTCGACCTCAGAGTAAAAAGTTATGCTTGTTTTAGTGAAACCCTGTCGGGCAGACTCGACCGACGACTCCAATCAACGGACCGTCGATTGACCTACGGCTCGTAGGTCCAGTCCATCGGTCACTCCGACAGCAATTAAGTTAGGGGTCTTTTGGTCTTTTCCTATTTTGTTTAACCCCTAAGGTACTGCATTTAGACCCTAAATCATGAGGTTTTAGTCAGTTTAAGCCTAGAAACATAACTAGAACTTATCCAAGTCAAATCATTAATCAAAACTTAGAAAATTAAAAGCAAGAGAGGAGAAAAAGATCAAGAACCCTAGTTCAAGAATGCAGCAAGCTTTCTTCAGTTCCAGCCCAGAAATCAAAGGATTTCTCTGTGAAATTCCTCACCAGGTATGTGGGATTTCACTAGTGGGCTCCTTTTGCCCATTAGGTCCCTAGAATTCAGTCAGTTTCTTGATTCTCTTATTATGAATAGACCTAGGGTTTCTACAATTATAGCAGATCATCATGAATTAGTTATTAACATGTTCCAAATCAGATTATCGTGTTATTTTTCAGTTTATTACATGAATTTCAGAACCCTAGCTATGTATTTCTTTAGTTCTTGAATTATACATGATAGGTCAGATATCTCAGTTATTCAGTTATACATGCCTCAATTATTAAAGCATTATAATCAGATTAATTGTTGCATTCTCAGTTTGCATGTTCAGTTTTGAGCTATCCAGTATTTTACAGAAATTCAGTCATAACCAGTTAACCACTTAATTCATTGGGAGTAGCATAATACCGAGTTAGACTAGGGTTCAGCGTACCTATATAGTCCCAGAACTATGAGCCACGTAGGTTTAAGTCCCCTTTGTGGGAAACATCAGTTTAGTGATCACACCAGCATGCCTCTATACCTCTGGTAGAGTATATTGGGTCCTCTCGATGGGGCGTATACATCGGACTCCACATTTAGCTTATGTGGTTTTATGTCGGTTATTAGTAGCTCCCACAGTTCAGCCAGACTCTATTGCATTGACCATATTTCAGTACAGTCAGTATTCAGTCTCAGCATGTTATAAATTTGATCATTGCATCAGTTAGCTCAGTATTCAGTATTTTTAGTATCTATATCATGTTCAGATTATTTCATTGTTTTATTGCTTTGTTCAGTTATATGTTATTTCAGCTTTACTCTATCCTGCATGCTCAGTACCTCTTAAGTACTGACGCATACGCGCACTACATCTTCTCGTGATGTAGGTCCAGGTTCTCAGCATCCAGATCACGCTTAGATTGATTCCCGATCTTCAGCTAAGCAGATTAGTAGTGGTGAGTCCTCATCCTCTGAGTACCCGAGACATGATATCCTTACTGTTTTTAGTCTTTAGTTTCAGTTTTGCTAGATCTAGTTTGGGCATGTCCCAACATTTCTAGTCAGTTTAGAGGCTTATTTTCAGACATAGTTAGATTCAGCTTAGTATTGAGTTAATATTTTCTTTGTATTAAACTCATCAGTTTTCATTCATCTCAGTTATAATATATAGGTATTCCCCATCTTTCCATCTTATTTATGATTTAGCTTCCGCATCAGGTTATTATATTTAGTATGCTCATGATCATGCCAGCAAGGTTAGCTTGGGATCACTTGTGGTCCTAGGTCCCGTGTCCGCGTCTCGGGGTAGCTCGGGGCGTGACATATTTTGTCTAGTTTTGTATGACCACACACCATCATACCATTCACATTTTAACAACACTCATTTTGTTTGATATGTCGGACTATAGATACCAAAAATTAACGCCATACACCATCATTGGTCTCAGAACTGCCTTATAAAACCTATCTTTCATGCTAATATGTATCTCCTTATTACATACCACTCCTTTTAAACAGTAAGGCTTTAACTTATGTGTTGTGTCTTCGTCCATCAGACTATCACACTATTAATGTGGAAATAGAGCCTAGACATATGAATGATCTATGTGAACTCACTCTGATGATCTCGGATCTGAATAAAGAAGTGTTGTTGTAACTTAACTATCAACCTAATACTAGTTTATCCTTACAGTAAGGAATTAATAAGAGAAATGATATCAAATATTTTGTAATGTCCAGAAATAGAGTGTCATATAAATTGGGAGAAAAAGAGTGTTGATAACAAGTTTTCAACAACATAACCAATGATAGTTAGTAGCGGGATATGTATATGACTAAATTCTAAATTGAAAGCTAAATTAGAAAGTAAAACTGATGGATCGTCAATCCTTTTCTAATAAAAAGCTAAAAAACACAAGTAATTTTAGATTAAAACTTAGCATCTAAAAGCACAAAAATATGAATGGGACTTGAGTCCCACATCGGTACTGAAATGTGTCGTTGTGGGGCTTATATAACCTTGGGCTCTCCCACTTTAATAGCTAGCTTTTGGGGTGTGATTCTCCTTGAATTATACAAAGGGTATGATAGCCACCCACTACTCTTCGTATACATCATGCCATGAATGATGATGCAGGTATTGCAGTGTTCGCTCAAGACTAGTTGTTTCTATCGCACGATCATGGAGGACGAGAGTTTGGTGGTTTGTTATGGTTCATTGCAAGGTATGAGACTTATAAATAACAGTTGTAAATTGAATGATATTATTTTATAATAGTATAGATAACAGTTTGCGTATCACAAAATTTTATGATATCAAACCAAACGACAGTACAGTGAACCCATCTTCTCAAAATCCAGGATACACCTCTTACAGAACAGTTTGCAAGGATGGAAATTGAGATAAGATGTCTTTCTGGAAGGATATATGGTCTGGGAAATGTCCTTTGAAGCAGACTTTTCTTGAGCTATACAACATATGAAAATTTTAGGTGCTACTGTGGCAGACCTATGGATAGAACAACAGTGGAGCCTTCTTTTTAGAAGGAACCTCAATGACTGGGAATAAACAGTATAGAAGTTTTTCAGAATACATTCCCTCAAAGCTTCATCTTACAGAATAGAAGGGCAACTTGGTGTAGAAGGTGGATAGCAAAAGTATTTTTATTGTCAGGTCAACTTACAAAGACTTGACAGGAATAAATATCAAAGAGATAGGGTGGCCATGGCTATTTATCTGGAAAACCAAAAAGCTTTATAAGGTAAATTATTTTATGTGGTTATTGGAAAAGGAAGCAGTCCTCAATTATGAAAACCTGAACAAGAGGAAATTTAACCTCTGCTCTAGATGCTACCTATGTGAAGAGCTCGAACAGAGAGTCAACCATCTCTTTTTGCACTGCAAATGGACAGACCAGTTGTGGCAGATGTTCATCGACAAGAGAAAGATCAAGTGGGTGCAACCTGGGAGAATCAAAGAAGTGCTAAGAAGCTGGAATAGAGATGGCAATGTAGTGAGGAAGGACAAGATATGGAAGATGGTCCCTGCATGTATATGGTGGACAAATGGAAAGAGAGGAATCATAGATGTTTTGAAGGCCAAAAACGCAACATACATAAGATTAGGGCAGACTGCTTAGGCCTTTATTATTTTTGGTGTAAACAAGTAGTTATAGATAGCACATAAGATGTTTTTAATGGAATTGATTGACTGTAATTAGGTTTATTAGGATTCTATAAAGTGACAACTTTTGTGATGAGGAACTACACTTTGCAGTATACTTGGGGACATATAAAAGTGAAGTCTACCATTCTCAATAAAAAAAAACAAATGATAGTACAATGCACCCATCCTCTTACAATGTAGGATACACCTCTGATAACTTGGAAGCGAATGTCGACCCCACACCTCTCTCTCTCTTTTTGTGTGTTCGGGGGGGGCGGAAGGTCCATGTCTATAAAGCCATATGTTACTCAACTTTGCCAGTGATGTCTGATTTCTCTTTAAAGGTAAGGTCATGAATATTCTACCTAATACAACATATCCCTCCAACCCAATATACATACATTTTTCAATTGCCTTCCAAATAATGTGAGGAAATTTAATTCTGAGATTTTGTCAAGTTGTTCTCCTAACTTTATTTTCATAAATTTGAAAGTTCAAATGTTTTTCTCTTTTGCATCTTCTGGATGTTTTCAGTGAAACTTTTTACTTTGTCATTATAATAAAAAAAAAAAAAAAATTCCCATCAATCTCTCAAACAACTAATCATGTATCTAGATTTCACAGGTTAGATTCCCCGAAACCCAATTTTCTCTTTGTAATTAGAAAAGGAATAACCGAGGCACCATTTTCATTTAACATACGCAGGTAAAAAAAGCTGCAATAATTTTCCAAAAAAAGTTACATTCTCGATTGGATCACAACGAGAAATGAAAATCGTCGCGATAACAAAATGATAAATCACAAGTAAATTAAAACCAATCTCGACAAAGATTCAAACTTAAAGAAAAAAAAAGATCTGCATTTGATCATACCTCACTAATAATTGAAATAGTGAAAACCAAGAAGCAAAATTCAGATAAGCATAAATTCAAACCTGTATGGGCAAAACTCAATTGTTTTTGTAGTTCAATCCCATCAAGTGCCAAAAAAGAGGAAAAGAAAGATTTGCAAGGTGTACACCGAATTCTTTTAATATTCACACAACTTATGGAATCAAGATCAAACTCAAATAAAAATTTAAACAGGAAAGCAACCTTAAAGAATGGAAAAGAAAGAGAGATTTAGAACATGCCTTCAGAACATAGGTGAAGTGTTGTGAATGGCATACAAAGGTTGGATAGTTAGTTCACTTTAATAGTGTGTAAAAACAAATTGGGTGAAAATGTAGGATGATAGTGTAGCTGTGATGATGAGTGAGATTTGGATACGAGGAAATGACGATAATAACCCCCACACATTGGTAGGTGCCGGCTGTCAAACTGTAATCTGATTGAGAGCATCCAAATGTAAGTGCCATCATATCTACACCTACGGTAACTTAATTCTGGTCAACAGTTTTAAATTTTTTTAGCTTACTATGAGAATAGTTAAAAGTACCATATTTTCTACATGTTTTAGACAAATGAAGAAGAATTTCTTTTTCTTCCTATATAGAAAATATTTGTATTAAAACTTCTCTTTCTGAAGGTGAACTAATGTTACAGATTTTTTTTTCTTAACTCTTATCGGGATTTTGAACAGAAAGAAAATAATTCTTAGTATACATTTTCATAATCACTGTTCACTTTATTATTTAGGTTTTTGGAAAAAACATACACGCTTTTGTTTACTCGAAAAAAGTCGACTTTGTGACGAGGTTAAGGTCATGCAAATTGATTGACAAGTAAAATAGAGATTAAGTAAATACATAGTTTTGAAAGTGTGTAAAGAACAACAATTTAATTA
Source organism: Solanum phureja (assembly GCA_009849755.1). Taxonomy (NCBI): domain Eukaryota; kingdom Viridiplantae; phylum Streptophyta; class Magnoliopsida; order Solanales; family Solanaceae; genus Solanum; species Solanum phureja. Next base: position 41,792 of record WBHY01168385.1, on the reverse strand, counting down.
AATTAGCTAACAAATCTGTAAAATCGAAAGTGTTGTTGCTGCAGCTGTAGTTTCGGTGGCAACTTTGAGTGTTTATTCCAAAATCAGAGGTTTCAGTTCGAATGTTTTCTTTGAGTTTGCCTTAAACGAGAAAAGGGTGAAAGAAAGCTTAAGGTTGAGAAAATATCAATATAATGCCTTGTACTGTAAGAATTTCAACCCATTTGCAAGAGAATAGTTCGGCAATTTATAGGCAATAAGTAGAGTACATCAACCAATGAAATTGCTCCACTTGATCCTCAGAGTACACCGTCCAATAGAAACACTACATTTGGGCATTATACTTTTATGGATCATCTGTAATCCCGCCATGATTTGCAGGATTCTGTATGGACTAGCTAACATGTTTGTCACTTCTTTCTTCTAACATGATTTCAAGGGGCTTTTCTGACTTGAGAACCTAAAGGCTTTCTATTACCCTAGCAAAAGTCCATTAGCAAGTTCAACAAGTTCTTAGACACAAGCGACTTTCAAAATTGGCTACCGTGGTTGAGGAGCACATGGTGGCCTCCAAATTTATGCTGCAAATGATATGAAAAAACAATCATGCCTCACTCATTAATCAAGGTGAAGAATCACTCCTTTCTACCTCAATGGCTGGAACAACGAAATTCACAGTTGTGGAACATCAATGGTGATGAAATTGGTTTCTGACAATTTTCCTCTTTCAAGGTCATCACCCTCTCGGATCACAACACTCGGACAGTTGGTTGATTGTTTAAGGAAATTGATAATGTGAATCCGTTGGATATCATTTCCATCTACCTTTTTGTAACACCTCGAAAGTGTAAAAGGTAACTATGAAAGATAAAAGTTGCAGAAAATTTGTGTTGCAGAGCTGGACGAACCAATGTACAAGTCGTGTGATGTTCTACGGCTCATAGATGGTAATCGTGGTCAGTGCCTTGGAAGTTCGGAAAATGTTGAGTCTCAGAATCAAATCATACAAGCCACCACTAATGCTCGTGGATGGATTAACGATCCGTAGTTGGTCTCGTGGTTATAGCCTTCAGAAACATGGAATTTCAGTATTGTATTCTAGGAAGGTTCCATATGGACCGTTGAAGGAAATATGGTTCATACAAATGACTAGTGGTTTCAAAACTCTTGTTCTGCAAGGAGGCTACACGGACAATACAAGAGATGGCGGATCATAGAAGAGGGTACAGACCGTAGATAGGGTCCGTGGAGTGTGTTCGGCAGTTAATTCTTAGGGTTATTTGGGTATTTTCCTACCCTTTTAATTCTTATACTACATTATTTTAGGCATAATTTGGAGACCAATAACTTATTCTAAGATCCAAACCCCAACCAACTCACTCTCATTGTCTCAAACTCCAATTTTCTCTCAAGTCTTCCTCTCCAAGCAAGCTAGGGTTTCAAGCATTCCAAGCCTCCATTGAAGACTTACATTAGGGATTTGATCAAGGTATGTGGGAAATTCATCACTGGTTCCTCTTCACCGATTGAGTCCCAAAGAAACCTAAAATTCTACTTTATGATTCTTAGCCAATTCTAGGGTTTTCATGATTCTTCCCTGGGTTCAATTGATTTCAAGTTTATTCATTATGTTTGATCATATTTCAATGTTTTCAAGGATATTTTCATGAGCCCATGTCATGCAAGTATTTTATGATATGATTCAAGCTATGTTGATGTGCATGCATTACGATATGAAAGATTTTATGAATCAAGGATGCTTTCGGATAAATCATCAATCATTATTTTATGAAAATTGAGGCTTTGGATTGAAGTACCTCCTTTATGAAAGAATGACATGATTTAGATACTTCCAATTGAAGTAATTCTTACTTTGAAAAGACTATCATGATTTAGATACTTCCAATTGAAGTAATTCTTACTTTGAAAAGACTATCATGATTTAGATGCTTTCAATTAATGTGTCTCCTATGAAAATGTTATAAAATAATAATTTTAAAGGAGCTTTTCTTATGATTATATATGAATGATTTGATATTACTAGGTTGTTACCATTTCAAAGATTATGAATATGAGTATCCATGTTTCCCGTTGAGAGTTTACTTAGCATCGAGTTAGACTAGTGGCAATTACCAGGTCCCAGAACTACGTACCCCCGTAAAATATGTCCCGATTGGACAATCCCTAGTGGATTCGACTAAGCTCATGATTATGGTTCTTACATTGGCAAGTAGGGCACTCTCTTTTTGGTGTGGGAGTAGTACACTAAACTAGATGTTATAACTCACATGGTTTCTGTTGGTTAACGACAACTCCCACAAAGATTTATGACTTCCTCAAAGACTTATGTTATGATTATTATTTAAAGAAGAGTGCATGACCTTGTACTATGTTTTATGAAATCATATTATCATATTTATGTTATGTTTACTTGGTTATTGCATTATCATGTTTTCAGGCCCATCATGTTATACGCATGCACAGTTCCCCATATTCAGTACATTCTAAGTGCTGACCACATACATTTCTTGTTCCTATATTGTTTTATAATATACATTCTGACGCACATTGTAACACCCCGGATTCGAGAAAGAACAAATTTCAGCTTTTCAGAAGTTGTAGGTGCCACCGATGGAGGCCACCTACGAACCGTAGGTCAAACCATGAATTGTAGATCAAACTACGAACCGTAGGTGGGGTCTGTGGTGGGCCGCCTCAACTGCTCCCTCAGAACACCCAGAATTATCAGCCAAGTCTCGACCAACGACAAGACCTACGGACCGTAGGTTAGACCACGGTCAGTAGTCCAGGCCGATGGATTAGACTCCTAGACTTCAGTCTTTAGACACCAAACGATGACTGACAGTACGGACCGTCAGTCAACCTGCGGTCTGTCGGTCACCCAGTCGACTTTTAGTGTAGGGGTAGTTGGGTATTTTCCTATTATTTAATCCCTAAACTACTTCGTTTTATTCAATTTTAGCCTATTATTCTAGTCAGATTTTACCCTAAACCATTATTCTCTAGAATTCACCAAGATTAGAACGAAAAAGAGGAGGAAGAGGTGACCCAAAATTCTCTAAGAACACAACAAGTTTTCTTCAGTACCAGCCCCGAAATTGAAAGATTTCTCCGTGAAATTCGTCACCAGGCACGTGGGATTTCACTAGTGGATTCCTTTCATCTACTAGGTCCCTAGAATTCAGTCAAATTCTTGATTCATTATATCTTGCTTAGACCTAGAATTTCTAAAACCTTAGATAGTAGTTGTGATTTAGCTCTTAGAGTATTCCTAATCAGATTATCATATTTTCGTGAAATCATTGCTTAGTCCTTTGCATGAAACTCAAAACCCTAACTATGTAGATTCTCTTAGTTCATGAATTACACATGCTAGGTCAGTTAGACAGATATACATGCTTCAGCTTTCGAATGTCACATTATCAATATATATAATTGTTATATTCTCAGATTTGCATGTCAGTATTTTGTGCTATTCAGTATTGCAGTATTTCATTCATAATGTATCATATACATATTCAGTTGAGAGGAGGCTTAGCACCGAGTGGACTAGGGTTTCAGCGTACCCTCATAGTACCGAAAGTACGTGCCTCTGTAGGTTAAGTCCCCTCTATGGGCATCAGTTTTAGTGATCACGCCCGTCATGCTTTTATGCCCCTGGCAAGGTATATCAGACCCTTCGATGAGGTGTATACATCAGACACCATGGTTAGCTCACGTTGTGGTTATGTCGGTTACTAGTAGCTCCCACGGTCATACTCTAGTGCATTTGACCAGGTTTTCAGTTATATTTCAGTATTCATTCTCAACATGTTATGTACTTGGTCATTGCATTCAGTTCAGTTCAGTTCGTTTTTAGTATATCTCAGTAGTTCCATTATGTTCATATTATGTCATTGCTTAGTATGCTTTGTTCAGTTTATATGTTTTGTTCAGCTTATATTCATCATGCATGCTCAGTACCTTCCAAGTACTGACACATACTTTGCGCTACATCCTTTCATGATGTAGGTTCAGGTTCTCAGCATCCAGATCATATCCACATTCCGCAGCTTCAATGGTGAGTCCTCATACTTCGAGGACAGTAGACATGTTTTTAGATTTAGTCTTGCATTTCAGTTTCAGTTTTGCTAGGGTTAGATGGGGACATGTCCTAGTAACTCTAGTTAGTTAGAGTCTTTTTCAGACATAGTTTAGATTCAGCTTTGATTTTTGAGTGATTGCTCAGTATCACTAAACTCTTAGAATTTCATATATATTCAGACCAATATTGGGTATTCCCCATCATTCATTTTATCTCATGATTTAGAATCCACATTAGTTCATCTTTTCATAGATATATTTTGTTTGCTTATGATATGTCAGCTCAGGGTTAGCTTAGGGTCACTTGTGATCCTAGGTCCCGTGTTTACGTCTAGGGGCGAGCTTCGGGGAATGAGACACATCACTCACTCTACGGTTAGCATTGGATCCTATCAGCTTGATCAAACTTGGTGAGTCTTCATGGTTCGGGGACATGACCACACTTATGCTTCGTGTCATTTAAGACTTATTTTCGTTTTCAAATTGTTCAAGTGAGCTAGGGCTTGTCCTAGTCACTATTATGTAGTAAAGGCTTCTTGTCAAACACAGCATTTTTGCATTAAGGTCTTTGTACTCTGATTTAGTTTTATGATGAGATTTCATTCGAGACTTTGATTCCGCGTATTTCTTTATCTCAGTTATGTGTGCTTTCTTAGTGTCATGTTATGCCATATGGTTCGGTTGGAGTCTCTTGAGATTCTAAGTACCATGTCATGTCTAGAAAATAGTCTTGGGTAGTGACACTCTTTCTCCAACCAACAATAAATTTGGGCAAATGAGATAAATGCCTCACCATCATCTTACATTGCTCCTTAAAAGCCGACCTTATCTTTTTTTGCTAGAATTTCTCGGACCCCACCTCCGATGCAAAATCTTACTAAACTTTCAAGCCCTCTATTTCTAGATACAGGCTAGAAAAATCCTTCCCTGCTTTGGTGCAATATCTAAACAAAAAATGAATTATCACCTTTGGTGGGTTTATGAAAAGGCTCACATGCTTTTAGAATCGAACGCACTGGCCAATTATTTAAAACCATTGATTACTAAAAAAATATCTAGGAAAGATGGATGAGGTTTACCTTGCATGTTTGTTTAGTGCAGCTACTCAAGCTTGCACTCAAGTAAATACATGTCCCAACCATTTTCAATTCATCTAATTCCTTCACTTTTATCATACACTAACATTTGAGTTTTCTTATCATGGTAATGTTTTAATTTAAGAAAGGAATTTGAAGGATGTTACACGAAAAATTTGAGCTGACTTCAGATCTTGAAAAGCTAATAGAGAAGTTGTCGTTGAGGAATGTCAATTTTGCTCAAGAGGAAGCCAGTTTTCTTAGTTCAGAGGTGGCTGAACTCAAAAAAAAATAATGGTAGAGCAAGCAGAAGCCCTTTATACCAATGTAACACTCCGCTATTTGAAAGATCCAGAATTAGAAAGAACTATTTTTTGGGAAATAATGAAAATCTGAAATTTGGCAAGTTATGTTAAGTATGAGTGTTGGGTCAACTTCAAACGATCATAACTCTTAGTACATGATGAGTTAAGAGGCTTACAAGATATCAAATGAAAGGTCTTTGAATTATCTTTCCAACTCCATCGAGTTTGCTAATTTTCGAGTTTGTATGAGGGAGATATTCCCGTTTGAAGTCAGGATGTGTAGATAAGAAAAGTTACCCAGATTTAAGAGGGGCATTTTGGTCTTTTCCTTACCCGAATAAGTTAATTCGTTTTTAGTAATTAATTAGGGGTCTAAACTGATTTGGTTCAGTTCATGCACTCAAATGTCAAGATAGGGTTTTTAGAGAAAGAACTCAAGAGGAGAAAGTAGGAGAAAAGGTCAAGATTCGTCAAGTTCTTGCGATTTTAGTTGCGGATTTTGCCAAGGATTCAATCATAAGAGGTATGTGAGTTCACATAGCGTTGGGTTAATTCACCCACGTGCCAATCATGTTAATTTCAGCATATTTTCATCCTAAAAAGTTGATGATTTGATGTTCCTGAATTGTGTTCTTGAAATTGCCTTCATTCTTGATATTGGATGGAATTGATGAGTTTCTTGAGATAGTCTTATCAATTTTAAGAGTTCTTTTGAGTTAGATTCTTGGGTACATGTATTCGCTAACCGAATCTAAAGTGAAATTGAGAAAAATAATCGAATCTAGTCAAATTAAGGTCAGAAAATGAGTTGAAAAATTCGTCGGGAACACCTGGGGAAAAGCTGGCGCGACGAGCCCCAGATGCGCCAGAGGGGCTGGGGCAACGCGCCAGAAGTGCGCCAAAATATACTCTCTGAACTTTAGGGGTTGGCACCCCGCGTCAGCAGTGCGCCCGGGACGTCTTCCCCTACCCATTTTCGTCGTTTATCCCCTTTGAGTCCTTCTATAGTGTACTAACACTTCCTATCAATTCTAACTACTCTAAATGACTTCTAAGCGTATAGAAATCATCCATAAACATGAATCATAACCTTGAATCCATAAATTCAAATTCAAGGAAAGTTAAGAGCCAAGTGTAGAGAGTTCTTAGAGTCGTTTCAAAGGACTTTTACAAATGTTTTTAAACTTGTTTTAAGACTTGAGCATTGAGTTGAGTAAGAGTAAGAGTGAAGTTCATTTTCTTTAAAAGATTATATGGGAACTAAGTATTTCCAAAGAGTAAATGTTTTCACATTTAAACAAGAGAGGAAACACCGATTTCCAAGAGAGCTTTTGAGCTAGTTTTTGAGTAATAGTCTCAACCCATAGAGAAAGAGTTATGTTTATAAACACATGAGATGGGTATATTTTTGGAGTAGTATTGAGCACCGATATGAGGACGAGTTCATAATAACTCAAGTCTCCATAAACCATGTAGCCAACGTGGGTAGAAAGGATCATACTTATTAGGTGATTCCTTAATGATTTGAAGCATAGCTTAGTGGATCCACTTAGTTGAGGTGTTCTATATCCCAGCAAGTTATAGGACAGTTCTGGCAGCGTGGGTGAGACGATGTAACATCACATAGCTCATAGTGATGGTTGTCGGTTAGAGAATCTCCCAAATAGAGTTTATTTTTGTATCCTTATATACAGCTGAGATATTATTGTATTTTCCAATACTTTAAGATGGTATCTACTATTTTAAATACTTTAAATAAACTACATCTTTACTGTTGTTTATTTCTGCATTGAGTTGAGTATCCATGAGTTGAGTAAAGTTGAGGTAAGAGTTTTTTTCAAATTCCAGTTCAAGCATATGTGTTGTTTAGATTTCCCGTCACATGCTCGTACATTCAATGTACAGACACCATTTGGACTGCATCATTTTATGATGCAGATACAGGTGACCAGGATTAGTATCCAGCGCTTCGTTGATCTAGTTGAGCATTTTAGAGTCATTTGGTGAGCCTAGTTGCTTTCCGGAGGATCCCTTTTTATTGCTTTGTTATTTTAGTTGTTAGGATGATCAGGGGTCTTGTCCCGACATCCCTCATAGTATTAGAGGCTTCATAGATAGTTAGACATTATTGGTTCACTAGTCTTATTCATTTCAGTTGTTTTGTTATAAGATTTGAGTTGCCTTATTGGTCAGTGAATGTTCCTTTATAACATTCTAAGTTATATCATGAGCTTATCTTGGTTGTGTGAAGTTTTCCGCTAAGTAGTAAGCCAAGCCAAGGGTTCGCTTGGGGTCAAAAATGTTTCTCGAGTGCCAATCATGCCTAGGGTGTAGGTTTGGGGTGTGACAAACATGGAATCAAAGCACAGAGTTCAAGAGTCGTAGGGTGTCTATGAAGATGTGTCTGTAGAGTCCTAGTTATCGGTGTGAAGCGCGCCACATCTATAATTAGGAGGCTACAACATTTAGGAACTATCTCACTTCTTTCATATTCTTTTCGTGCGATAGAGTTTATCTTTATAAAAGTTTCCTTCTAATTCGTGCTTGCGCATATCTTTTCAAATAATGCCTCCACGAAGAGCTGTCAGAGGTCGTCCTGCTAGGAGAAATGTTGAACCACAGGATCAAGGGGTACCAATTGCACCAGAAGTTCAACCCTAAGGAGAGGTCACTAATGCTCAGTTTTGAGAAGCTATCAGGATGTTGAGTCAAGATGTGACCAATCACGTTGGGCAATAAAGAGGGGTTCGACAGGATGTGGCTGATACGTCTAGAATCTATGAGTTCCTAAGGATGAATCCTCCAAGCTTCACTAGTTCAAGTGTCACTGAGGATCCGAAAAACCTTGTTGAAGAGCTTTAGAAGGTTTTCGAGATTATGCACGTTGCTAATGCGGAGAGGGTGGAACTAGTTGCATACCAATTGAAGGGTGTCGCTAGTGTCTGGTTTGATCAATGGAAGAAGAATAGAGTTGAGGGTGAACCACTTGTGAGTTGGGCTATATTTGAGGAGGCCTTTTTGGGGCGTTTCTTTACCCGTGAACTGAGAGAAGCAAAGGTACGAGAATTTCTCACTCTCAAGCAGGAATCTATGAGTGTTCATGAGTACAATATTAAGTTCACCCAACTTTCCCGCTATTCTTTAGAGATGGTTGCTGACATGAGGAGCAAGATGAGAAGTTTGGAATCCATTGATAGAGAGGTTAGAAAAAAGGCTTCCAGGTTAGCAGAGAGGTACTTATCCAAAGGGGAGAAGAAGTGTCAATTAAGAGCACGTTGTCAAGCATTCCTACATACTTTTTGTCCTTGCTACAAGTGTTAGTATCACCAATAGAGAAGTTGGAAAAAATGCAAGAAGATTTTGTATAGAATGACTCGAGAGGGGAAAATAATTTTATTTGGTAAACTAGAAGTCAGTTACCACACAAAAATGTTGGGTGGTCTTGGAATAAAAGATCTTTGGGTCTCTAATAAGGTGCTTTGAGGAAAGTGGTTATGGAGATTTTGGTAGTGGTTAATGTTTTTTAGAAAGGGATGTCTGCGAGGAAGTACGAGGCTATAGAAGGGGGGATGGGAGTAGAGGACAAAAATTGAAGCACTTCCCAAAGGTTGTGGGTTATGGTGAAATTTTTTGAAGGGGTGGGAAGAGTTCAATGAGAATAATTTCTTTGCGAATGGGGAAGGGATTATGGTTAGTTTTGGGGATCATAGGTGGTGTGGAAACAATATTTTGTGTCTCTCTTTCCCTATCATGTATAAGAGCTCTTACCATGAAGGATATTGATCATACAAATATGGAATAAACAAGGGAGAGAAGTGTTTTGGGTTTGAGGTTTAGAAGGAATTCACAAAATTGGGAAGTTGGAGAATTTCAAAACATGGTTTGTTTGCTCCACCAACAAAAAATTACTATGAGTTGTCTAGATGTTTAGAAGAAATTACTTGAGAAATAGCCTCTTTTCCCCTTATTTAGTTTTGGTTTACCCATAAAGTTACTTTTTAAATAGATGATTGGGTGACTTTTGTAGAAAATCATGTATTTTTATAAAAAATTCTACTTTTTGGTATACATTTTGTATATGGGCTCGGAAATTCTCATGTTAATAATATTCTTACTTCATCTAAAATAAAATGAGAAACTTTTCATCAGATAGGAGGATGTGTTTCCATGTGTTGCAATATGGACACTACAGATGCTGAGGAAGGTGTGCATTTCCTCTTGGCTAGCGCCTAGCAGATAGAGGGGTGATTTTGAAAGAGAAAAACTATAAGAAGAAGAAGGTTGTATGTGCCATCTGGTGTTACATGAGAAGTGTATCATCTTCTTATTCATTGCCTTTACCATGAGATTATAGTGGGACATTCTTTGGTGGTTTAGAACTTCTTGGGCATTGCCAAAAATTCTGAAAAAGATTTGATGTTTTTTAAAGAAGCAGAACAAGGTGGAGAAGACATAAGGCATGGAATTTGATCCCTGTTGTGTTGATGCAGATTATTTGGAAAGAGAAAAATTGGAGAGCTTTTGAGAGGTAGAATCAAGTTATTCTCAGGGAAGGAATAGCCTCCAGTCACTTATTTTCTTTTGTTGCACCCATAAAGTTCATTGTTGTATAAAAGAATGGGTGGATCTTGTAGAGAATCAAATTTTGTAGATTTTTTAAATTTTGATTTTTTTTTTGTATATGGCCAGCTTGCCCATGTTTATGAATGAATAGTTCTACAGCTTTCTTAGATTTTGTTAGAACTTTAACTCTAGACTATCCATAGTCAATTTTAAGTCTTCTCTAGAGTTTTTGATTTTGTGGCTAGCTCCCGAGTCTTAACCTTTATCATGAAATGGAGCTAGCATATCTACTTTTGTACTCTTTGCATCTTCTTGATGCCGGTAATGAAACAACTTAATTCATTAAAAAAATATATGACATAATTGAACAGTCCAAAAACTCTCCATAAATGAGGACACTCTACTTTGGATGAAGGACAAGAAAGGGAAATGTATTGTGAAATAAGCCCACAAATATTTTGACAATTCAGTACCAATATCTGAATCATGGCATTGGAAGATTATCAAGAAAGTCAAGATACCTCACAAGGTGGCATTTTTAACCTAATTAGTGGCTAAGAACACTGTCCTAACACAGGATAATCTAGTGAAAAGGGCAATCAGTTATGTTCTACGTGTTTTTTTGTGAAACTGGAACAGAGACAATAAATCATCTTTTCTTACATTGTAAAGTGACTAAACAACTTTAGCAGATCTTCATCAAATTGAGGGGTATCAGGTGGTCTATGCCAATAAGTACATCATAAGTTCTAGCATACTAGAATAGAAATGGTAACCTATGACGACACAAGGAGAGATGAAAGATTGTCTCTGCTTGCATCTAGTGGACAAAATGGAAGGAGAGAAATCAAAGGTGTTTTGAAGATATTTCTAGACGTTGAAAATGAATTGCTTGGTGATTTTCTATTTTTTGGTGTATCCATGAACTTTCTAAGGAGATAGAGGACATTACACATGTTTTAGACAGTTTATAGGTGGTAGGTTTTGTTTCCTTTATACTACTATTGTAATAACTACTGAAATACACTGTTAGGTGTATTTCTTGTTTATAATAGATGTTAATCAGTTCAAAAAAAATCTTATGTGAGAACTAGGATTTCTTCTTCTTCTTCTTTGTTTGTGAGAAAGAGGGAAAATGAGCTATATGAGAGTTTTAAAGTCATACATTGTACGAAAAAAAAGAGGTGGAGGTAGACCAAAGAAATATTGGAGAGAAGTGATTAGACAGGACATGTCGCAGTTGCAACTTACTTAGGACATAACCTTAGATAGAAAGGTGAGAAGGACAAGAATTAGGGTAGAAGGTTAGTAGGTAGGAGTGTGTCCATACTGGTAGGCAAGAGGGCTTTGTCTTATTGCCCTTACTAGTAGTCGTAGGACTACTCTTGTAGTTTGTTGTTTAACAATTTCTTTTACTATCTATTAGTTTGTGTAGTTCGTTTGTAGTATTATTTTTGTTGTAGTACTATTCTTTTACTATCTATTGTCTCTTGTGCTTCCGTTATGTTTCTTTGCTAGAATGATTTTGTCTTAAGCTGGGGTTCTATCGTAATCACTCTCTCTACCTCACCTCTGAGGTAGAGCTTCCTGGGTACACTCTACCCTCCCTAGACCCCATTGTGTGAGACTTTACTGGGTATGTTGTTGTTGTTGTTGTTTTTGTTGTTGTACATTGTATGAAAAATGGTCAAAATGGCCTGCCCTATTTGAAGAGAGAAAAGGCTCACAACAGTCCACTATTATTTGAACTTAGGCTTAATATAGTTACCTAGTACCTGTTGTTGGTGGGAGGTGGTAAGTATCTCATGGAATAAGTTGAGGTGTGCTAAAACTAGCCCAGACACCATGGTCATAAAAAATCCCTTTTCTTTGAAAGAATGGAGCACTTTCGGTCATAACCCTAACTATAGTGAATTTTTATCAGAGACTAAACTTCATGTGCTACTTACACATTTCTAATCCTAATCTCTAACCTTCACTGTTCTCATTTTTCTTAACTCAGACCACATGTAGACAAACATATACATATACATATACATATAGAACTAAAGATATACAGTAGTCTTGTTGGTAACTTCTTTTGTTCTCTTTCCTTAAATTGTTTGTTTCCTTATTGAACTTCTCGAAGGGCTAGACCTGTGTACGAAGGAATTTTCTTTTGAATTGCCTAGACATTTGTTGACAATATTATGTTTTGATAGCCTTGGGATTTTAGATGTTTAACAGGGTTTTCCTAGTCTTTAATAATGACTACTAGATTCTCACCTATAGATACTTCAAGTTAAGTACTTAGTGTGTAAATATGATTTTGGCCGAATGATTGGAAGTTCAGTATACCATGAAGGCTTGTATCATGCCCCAAGTCTACACCCTAGACTTGGCCGGCACTCAAGAACCATTGATGGTCCCTAAGCAAACTCTCATCTTGGCTGACTAACTTAAATAGGCAAAAGCTTAAAACGGAATGAAATTCATGAAACTCAAATACAAAGCTTTAACTCAAATGATTTACTCTGAATATAAATAGAATATTCAACTAGCCAACAATAGGCAACTCAAGTCTTTAATACATTTAATAAGATAAATGAAACAGACTTCTCAAACTCTATTGTCTATCTATGAAGCCTCTAACTGAGAAAGATGGAAGTCGGGACAAGACCCACGACATCCTAACAACTGATATAACTGAAAGTACAAGTGGAACCCTCCGGAAGCAATGAGGCTCACCATAGCTAAATCGAACTGCATGTGGTATCAATAAAGCATCTGTTAATGATCCTGAGTACCTGTATCTGCATCACAAAATGAAGCAGGACAAATGCTCAGTACATGGAACGTACAAGCATTTAAGGGGAATTCTAAAGCATAAACATAAGCTTGAACTGATGAAAAATAAACATACTTACCTCTTCTTAACTCACTCAACTCAGCTCAACTCAAAGAAACATGGTTCAACTCAACTAAAGGAATACTCAAGGACACTCAAAACTACTCAAACTTACTCAACTCAGAAGTACTCAAGGTAAGATACTCAACTCAGAAATAAGGTTCTCAACTAAGTGAAATGAGGCTCAAATCAACAATAAGATATTCAACTCAGTGAAATAATGCTCAACTCAACAATAAGATACTCGACTCTGGTTCTCAACGCTAGGTACTCAAATCTGGATACTCAACTCTGTATACTCAACTCTGGATAAAGCAACAATACAAATGCAATATATGGAAAGCTTTTAAAACAGTAGAAAGCAACTCAATGTATTGAAAAATACAATAGTAACTCAGTTTGTATGCAAGGATACAAGATAAACTCTTCTTGTATATGAAAATACAAGGTAAACTCTGTGTATATAAAATACAAAATATCTATGTGGAAGTTTCTCTAACCGAAAACCATCACTATGAGCTATGTGATGATACAACATCTTGCCCATGCTATCAAAGTTGTCCTATACTTTGCCAGGGTATAAGACCTCTCAACTAAGTGGATCCACTAGTCCATGCTAAAAATCATTAAGGAATCATCTAAAAAGTATGACCCTTTCTACCCACGTTTGCTACATGGTTTATGGAGACTTGAGTTATATGAACTCGTCCCCATATCGGTCATCAATACTACTCCCAAAAATATACTCAACTCATATGTTTAAAAACATAACTCTTTCTGTGGTTTGAGATTATTACTCAGAATATTTCTCTAAAAAGAGATGTTGCTCAAAATTCCTTTGAAAATATCAGTTTCCTCCTCTTTTAAATGTGTAAACATTTACTCTTGGGAATACTTAGTTCCCATATATCATTTTAAAGAAACTGAACTCAACTCTGCTCTTTCTCAAAAACATTTCAAAATCATATTATAATATGATCAGTGATGACTCGCGAAGTCATACTGCATAAATATTGATGGTATAACTAGATACTATGATGCTCATACATTGATGGCATACTCAATTATCATACTAATCATGTTTTAGAAAAAAAATTCTCAAAACTCATCTTTACTTTCTCAAAACATAGTTTAAGAACTCAAGGGTTGGCTTTAAAAATCTTTTTAAAATTTATAACTCAAATAATAGGGTTCATATGGAAGTATGAACATGAACGACTCAACTCAGGAATCTTAATAGCAATAAAGAACCTCAGTACTCAAGACTCAATGATACTACTCATCTCTAGACTGCTCGACCCATAGAGTTCATGTGGAATTATGGGCATGAACAACTCAACTCAAGTGCTTCATGGGTAATATGTAGTAGTCCCATTATTGGAAATATAATCTCAAAGGGATTAAGAACTCAATACTCAACACTTAGAGCTTGAAGATACTACTCCTCTCAAAGGTGCTCAATTTATGAAGTTCATGCGGAGTTTATGGGAATGAACGACTCGACTCGAGGGTCTAAATAACAATATGGAACTCAGGTATACAACTCTTCTCATTCTCATACTACTCCTTCAAAATGTAGTTCAAATCGATATTTGATCTCAAAAGATTCACAATTGGACTAAAAGAGTTTCTTGAACTCTACTCTTAACTCTCTCTTGAACTTAAATTATGAATTCAAGAGTTATGATTCATGATATGAAGGATCTCAGGATGATAATGTAGACTCATGAATACACTCTCCTCATTCTCATACTCACTTGCTCGAGTCTTGAAACAAGTTATTAGAAACTGTAGAGGACTCCTCAAAAAGACTCAAAGGAACTTTCTCAAAAATGTTCGAAAGAACTCTTAAGACTTAACTCTTAGCTCTTCCCTCGAATTTGAATTATGAATTCAAGGTTATAATTTTTTATAGGAAAGATATTGTGATGATTAAAAGTGTTTTAGATAGTTAATCATGAGAAACGGTTGAAAAACATTGTCTGGGGAACAAGTCTGTGACGCGAAGATGAATTATAATGTTTGGTTGAAATAATTTTTGAAACAGTGGGGTCCGTATTCTCTCTGTGATGCAAAGAGAAAAGATTTTACTTCTGAGGAACAGGTCTGTGACACAGACCTGGTACCTGTTCTCTGACTGACTTTTTCTTCCTCGTTTTCTAACACCAATTCGCCTAGGTTCTATTTTTTTTCTCAATTTCTCTTTAGATTCAGATACCCCACACATGTACAAAAGAATCTACTCATAAACAACTCTAAAATCGACACGATTTCCTCAAGAACTCAACAATTACATTCTAATTCAAGAATGAAAGCCAATTCCAAGAACGCAATTCAAGATCATCAAACTTTCAACTTTCTAGAATGAATTTCGCTGAAATAAACATGATTGGAGTGTGGGTGAACAAACCCAACACTATGGAAGCTTACATACTTCTTAGGGATCAAACCCATGGCGAAAATCTGCAACAAAGCTCAAGAACCTCGACGAACGCCTTGATCCTTTCCTCTTTTCTCTTCTTGAACTCTCAACTAAAACCCTAGGCATATATTAGGATTATAAAACTGAACCTAATCGGATTAAGCCCCTAAAACCTTACTAAAAACGAATTAAATCTGATTGGGTAAGGAAAATACCAAAATACCCCTCACTATTTTTGGGTAACTTTCCTTATTTGGACAGACCAACTTCAAACGGGTATATCTCCCTCATACGAGCTCAAAATTTAGAAAACTCAGTGGCGTTGGAAAGAGGTTTCCAAGAAATTTCATTTCATATCTTGTAGCCCACCTAAATCATCTTGTACTAAAGGTTATGGTCGTTTGAAGTTGACCCAAAACTCAAAGGAACTTAGGAATGACTTGCATGAACTCTCTTTAGTTCTTCTTGGAAATCAAGGTGCTACATCTAGTAACCTTAACACTTAGGAAAAATTTTCATTCCTTGGTAAAATCTCACTCACTACGAAGAATGGTTCGAGTCTTAATTCAAAATAAATTGGTGTGTTACAGCTTGCTAGTTGTTGTTAAATGAGTAGAGATTCAATCGACTAGGTGACAATTAGTACAAGTCAAAAGTTGTAAATTGAGTTGGTTGTGATAAAATCTCCCCGCATGGATATAGTATGACAAAATTAGTAAAAAATTAATATTCTACAATCACTAACTCTCTTCATTTTTTTTCTCTACCAAAAGTTCCCTTACTTTCCACAACAAAATATGATAATTCTAAAATTTAAAGTAAAAGCTTCACATAGAAAGTAAAAAAGATGGAAAAGAAATGAAGATTCTGATAGATCTGATACTTGATTGCAATCTTTTTTGCATCAGACCATCAATTCCTCTTCAGAAATCACATTGGTTGCATCTCTTACTCAAAATTTCTGGTGTTGGACATGATCAGCTGAACCAGAAATTTCTGAGATAACATAGTAGAAAATAAAATAGGTTGTCTGCCCAAGCAACCACGACCACCACCACGACTCGTGGTGAAGACCACGGCCCTTGGTGTGGCTCGTGGTAGGCTAGGCACTAGCCTCCCCAAATTGCCCAAAATAGCCCCCTCTTCACGAGCCACTTCATGGGTCGTGTTGAAGACCACGGCTCGTGGGAAGGCTCGTGGAAGAGAGTTGAGTGTGTAAGGGTTGAGAAGAGAGTGGCTTAGCCACTGCCTCAAGGTCCACGAGAGGGACCATGGCTCGTGGTAGGCACCACGTATCGTGGAGCCCTTCGTGAAGGTGCCTTAGAGTTGTGGGGATAAGGTCACACTTGCCTAGACAGTGCCTCAAGGTCCACGAAGGGGACCACGGCTCGTGGTCATGACCACGGCTCATGAGACCTCACGTGGTCCCTGGGCAGGTCACTTAAAGTTGAGGATTAATTTGTTTTTTCCAATTTTAATCCAATTAAAGTGAGGTCATTTTGCCTAAGTCTAGGACCACTATATAAGTTTTTTTTAACTCTAAAACTCACCCATTCAAGTCATATTTTCCCAAAACCCAAATTAAATTCCCAAAATCTCTCCTCTTAAATACTTCTCTCTAGAAGAAGAAGAAAAAAAAAAAAGGAGATGGAGAAAGAGAAGGAGAAGGAGAAGGAGAAGGAGAAAGAGAAGGAGAAGGAGAAGGAGAAGCAGAAGCAGAAGGAGGAGGAGGAGGAGGAGGAGGAAGTTCAACTAGGATCAAGGTCAAGGTTCAAATCCTCCATTTAAGCTTAGCATTCGGCTTTGTTGTTAAGGTATGGTATCTTTCATCCATGGAGTTCCTTCAAAATTCAATATCAAAAGAAAGATAAAAATCCCCAATTGTTAGGGTTTGATTCAAAAGTCATAGGTTCCTTTCAAACTTGATTCTAATGGTTGCATTATGTTATTATGATCATGAATTGATTATTTACCATAGTTTTTATGATGTATCCCCAAGAACCCATGTAATTCCCTTATTTCTCAATTTTGATCTTATGATGTGGGTCTTTGTTGATGAGAGGTGAATTTGATGAATTGATGCATGAGGTGATTGAATCACATGAATTATAATGAAATCCATGTCTAATACTTGAATTCTAGATGTGATGATTGAAAGTAGGTTATGAACCTTGAAAGAGAAAAGTATGAGATTATGCATGTTTTTATGAAATTTATGTAAATGCTTTGAGAACACTTTGAGAGTGAAGTGTCAATGATTATGCTAATGTTGTTGTGTTGATTGAAAGTACATTCTCATGAACACATCATGTTCGTGAACATGATGTGAAAGGTTTTCTCACATAATGAAGATTCTAGGGTTGAAAGGCTTTCTCACCTAATTGAATCTAAGATGTACATGTAGACATGGATTGTGAAAGGCTTTCTCAAGCATTATCTAATGACCTATCCTAATGAACTAACTTGGATTGGTTGTCAAGGACATCCTTTCATTATACATGAGTTAAGTAAGACTTAATAAGTATTATGTGGGATTTATGCTTGGCACCGAGTGGATATTGAAATGAGATGGAAGTCTTTTACATTAGTTGAGTCCGGGCTTCCCATGTATGTCTCATGAGATGGAAACCTTCTACGTTAGTTGAGTTCGGGTTTCTAGAAACAATCTCCTTGTCCCATAAACTATGTTCCCCCATAAGTCATTTAGCTAGTGGATCCACCTAAGCTAACAAACCAGGGTTCTACCTTAGGCAAGTAGGACAACCCTTTTTGGTGTGGATAACACCGGGTGATCATGTTATAGCTCACATGGTCTCATGTTGGTTAAGGCTATCTCCCACAACAAGAACATGAATAATGAACCAAGGTTACTACATGAAGTATGGTATATGAGTTCAGAGGTTTTAAATATTATGCTAGCTTACATTGAATATGATGATTATGACTTATGTTTTCCAACTATCTCTATGATGATGTTTAAACTTGGTAAATTGCATGATTTGAAATGAAATGTCCTTTTTAACATGTTTTAAATGTTTTTATGCATAATTATCATACTAAGTGCACTTTTGTACTAACGCATAGTTTTGCCTACATTGTTCTCAAATTTAGGGTTGGGCAGTCAGGGACAGTTTCATGGCTAAGTGCTGATCTTGAGATTCCAAGCTTTGGTGATCCCCCATGCTTCGAGGACCGATTTATTGTTTTAGTTTCCATTTCTTGTATATCCTTTTTGGGCATGATGTATAATCTAGGCTCAATTTCATTTGGTATTATAATAGATGGCTATAATGAGACAAGTGTCTAGACTTCCACTTTCTTTTATAAAAAAAATTAGACTTGAAATTATGTTTTACCCCTATTGTTCTATTTCTTATGTTATGAGGACTAAGTGGCTTGTATGGAGTCATTTGGGGTTTCATACGCCTTGTTACATCTAGGGGTACCCCTGGGTCGTGACAAACTTGGTATCGGAGCACAAGTTTTAGAATGGTTCTAGGATGATGTCTCAGAAGCCACGTCTAGTAGAGTCTTGTTTCATAAGTGTGAAGCGCGCCACATTTATGAATGAGAGGCTACAAGATGATTAGTAAACTTCACTTCTTCATTACTCTAAGTTGTGTCGTAGACTTTAACTCTATAAGATCTCTCTCCTAATCCTTGCCCTATGTTCTTTAGGATATGAATACTACAAGGGCTGCTAGAAGGATGGAGGGTGATAATGTGGAACAAGTAGCTCCTCCCCAAGCTCTGATGGATCTTTTGGCTGAGAATGTTACAAATACAGAGTTTAGGTAGGCTTTTCAAATATTGGCCCTAGCCATGACGGCACAAGCTAATAGAGAGGTGGTAACTCCCGTGAACCCAATAGTAGGTACGACCACTTCAAGAGTGAGGGATTTTATGAGGACGAACCCTCTGGAATTTTATGGCTCCAAAATTGAGGAAGACCCACAAAAGTTTGTTGAAGAGTTCTATAAGGTACTTGATATCATGGGGGTGACTCTGGTAGAGAAAGTGGAGTTGGCCGCTTACTAATTGAAAGGGGTTGCTCAAATGGGGTACGACCAATGGAAAAAGGTTAGGCCGGTAGGAGCGAGCCCCGTAGAGAGGGAAGTGTTTAAATCGGCATTTCTTGACAGGTTCTTTCCCCTAGAGATGAGGGAAGCAAAGGTGCAAGAGTTCATTAACCTTTGTCAAGGAAGTATGAGTGTGAAGGAGTATACTCTAAATTTCACTTAATTGTTTAAGTATGCTCCAACAATGGTTGTGGATTCTAGGGCTAAGATGAATACGTTTGTGACGGGTATATCTGATACGGTGGTTAAAGAGTGTCGTACCGTCATGCTCATTGGTGACATGAACATCTCCCGTCTAATGGTCTATGCACAACAAATTGAGGAGAAAAACTCAAGGA
Source organism: Solanum phureja (assembly GCA_009849755.1). Classification (NCBI taxonomy): domain Eukaryota; kingdom Viridiplantae; phylum Streptophyta; class Magnoliopsida; order Solanales; family Solanaceae; genus Solanum; species Solanum phureja. The sequence goes on along the minus strand of WBHY01168385.1, from coordinate 22,039 downwards.
AAAGTCTAGGGAGGTAAAAAGGGCTAGGACCGGCGATGGAAATTTCTCTAATGCAAAGTTCGATGGACAAGGTCGACCTCAATTTCGACAAAGGTTTCCCGGTCAAGATTTCTCTAAGTATCCTCCTAAGTTTAATAAGGATAGGGTGTCTAACCCTAAACCTCAAGGAGGAAATGGATGTGGTTCTTTTTTGGCTAGATCTACTTGTGTGAAGTGTGGAATGAAACATGATGGTAAGTGCCTAGCCGACACAGATGCTTGCTATGGTTGTGGAAAGAATGGTCACAAGATGAGAGATTTCCCGATGCTCAAGGTTAAGCGAAGAGAGGGCAAGAAAGCTCCTCCTAGTGGTTTAAATTCAGATGCTCCCAAGCAAGACCACTTCTATGCTCTCCAATCCCGAGGTGACCAAGAGATCTCTCCGGATGTAGTCATCGGTATGTTAAAAGTTTTTATTCATGATGTGTATACCTTGTTAGATCCCGGTGCTACTTTATCTTTTGTGACGCCCTATGTGGCATTGAGGTTTGATGTTCCTCCAGAAGTGTTGTTAGAACCTTTTTCTGTCTTTACTCTTGTTGGTGATTCTATGGTGGCTAAGAGGGTTTATAGAAGATGTCTCGTTTCCTTATCCCATAAAGTTACTCTTGTTGACTTGGTAAATCTTGACATGTTAGACGATGTGATTCTTGGTCTGGATTGGTTGCATGCATGTTATGCCTCCATTGATTGTAGAACTCGAGTGGTTAGATTCCAATTCTCGAATTAGCCTATCCTAGAGTGGAAGGGGGAAAATTTCATGCCTAGAGGTCAATTTGTGTCTTATCTTAAAGCTAGAAGGATCATCTCAAAGGTTGCTTTTACCATCTTTTTAGGGTGAGGGATGTAGATTCTGACACCCCTACTCTTGAGTCGGTTCCCGTGGTTATAGAATTCTCAGAAGTTTCCCTGATGATTTACCAAGTATTCCTCCCGAGCGGGAAATAGATTTTGGTATTGACTTTCTCCCAAATACACAACCTATCTCTATTCCTTCTTATAGAATGGCTCCGGATGAGTTAAAGGAGTTGAAAGATCAACTAAGGATTTGTTGGATAAGGGTTTCATCTGACCGAGTATATCTACATGGGGTGCTCCTGTGTTGTTTGTTAGAAAGAAAGATAGGTCTCTTGGAATGTGCATCGATTATCGTCAATTGAATAAAGTGACCATTAAGAACAAGTATCCTCTTCCAAGAATTGATGACTTGTTTGACCAACTTCAAGGGGCTAGTTATTTCTCTAATTGATCTTCGTTTGGGTTATCACCAATTGAGGGTGAGAGGGGATGATATTCCAAAGACGGTTTTTCGAACCCAGCATGGTCATTATGAGTTTTTGGTTATGTCGTTTGGGTTGACTAATGCTCCGGCAGCTTTTATGGATTTGATTAATAGGGTGTTTAGACAATACCTTGATATGTTCGTAATTGTGTTATTGATGATATTTTGATCTATTCAAGGAGTGAGAATGAGCATATGGACCATTTGAGAATTGTGTTGCAAGTTCTTAAGGACCAATAACTTTTTGCAAAGTTTAGCAAGTGTGAATTTTGGTTAAGGTCTTTAGCTTTCCTTGGTCATATTGTGTCAAGCAAGGGAATTGAGGTAGATCCTAAGAAGACGGATGCGGTCAAGAGTTGGCCTAGACCTCTAACTCCTTCCGACATTAGACGTTTTCTGGGTTTGGCCGATTACTATAGAAGGTTTGTTGAGGGATTTTCTTCCATTTCTTCTCTTTTGACAGCTTTGACTCTAAAGAAGGCTAAGTTTGTGTGGTCGGAAGCTTGTGAGAAACTTTCCAAGAGTTGAAAGATAGACTTACTTCCGCTCCAGTGTTGACCTTACCGAAAGGTACGGATGGTTTTTTGGTGTATTCTGATGCCTCTGGAGTTGGGTTGGGAAGTTTGCTTAGGCAAAATAGTAAAGTTATTGCCTATGCTTCAAGGCAACTTAAGGTCCATGAGAATAATTATCCTACCCATGATCTCGAGTTAGCAGTGGTTGTTTTTGCCTTAAAGATATGGAGGCATTATTTGTATGAGGTCCATGTAGATGTGTTTACCGATCACAAGAGCTTACAATATGTGTTTAGGCAAAAGGACTTGAATCTCCGCCAAAGAAGGTGGTTAGAACTATTGAAGGATTATGACATGAGTGTTCTTTATCACCCCGGTAAAGCTAATGTCATTTGGCCTGCATCATTTTATGATGCAGATACATGTAACCAGGATCAGCATCCAGCGCTTCATTGATCCAGTTGAGCACTCAGAGTCATTTGGTGAGCCTTCTTGCTTTTCGGAGGGTCCCTTTTTATTGCATTGTTTGTTTCAGTTGTTAGGATGATCGGGGGTCTTGTCATGACATTCCTCTTGAGTATTAGAGGCTTCATAGACAGTTAGACATTAGTAGTTCATTAGTCTTATTCATATCAGTTGTTTTGATCATAAGACTTGAGTTGCCTTTTTGTCCAGTTGAATGTTTTTCCTTTATACATTCTAAGTTTGATTATGAATTTATCACTTGAGTTCTCTTAAATGTTGAGTAAAGTTTTCCGCTAAGTAGTAAGCCAGGCCAAGGGTTCACTTGGGGCCAGCAATGGTTCTCGAGTGTCAATCCTGCCTAGGGTATAGCCTTGGGGCGTGACAAACTTGGTATCAGCGCACAGAGTTCAAGAGTACTAGGAAGTCTATGAAGTTGGGTTTGTAGAGTCCTAGTTATCGGTGTGAAGCACGCCACATCTATAATTAGGGGGCTGCAACATTTAGGAATTATCTCACTTCTTGCATACTCATTTCGTGCGATAGAGTTTATCTCTAAAAAGTTTTTGTCTAACTCATGCTTGCGCGTATCTTTCAGATCATGCCTCCACAAAAAGTTGTCTGACGTTCCGCCGGGAGGAACACTGAGGAACAAGGGGTACCTAATGCAACAGGAGTGCAACCACAAGGAGAGGTCATTAATGCTGAATTTCGAGAAGCTATTCGAATGTTGAGTCTAGCGGTGACCAACCAGGTTGGGCAACAAAGAGGAGTTCGATAGGATGTGGCTGATACGTCTAGAATCTGTGAGTTCCTTAGGATGAATCCTTCAAGCTTCACTGGTTCAAGCATCCTTGTTGATGATAAGAAGGTGGAACAAGCTGCATACCAATTGAAAGGTGTCGCTGGAATCTGTTTTGATCAATGGAAAAAGAATAGAGCTGAGGGTGCACCACTTGTGAGTTGGGCTATGTTTGAGGAGGTCTTCTTGGATTGCTTATTTCCCCACAAACTGAGAGAAGCAAAGGTACGAGAATTCCTTACTCTTAAGCAGAAATCTATGAGCGTGCACAAGTACAGCCTTAAGTTCACCCAACTTTCCCGTTATGCTCCGGATATGGTTATTGATATGAGTAGTAGGATGAGTCGGTTTGGTGTTGGGTTGTCTCGTCTGTCAATTAAGAAAGGTAAGGCAGCTATGCTAATAGGTGATATGGACATAGCAAGGTTGATGATCCATGTGCAGCAGGTCGAAGAGGATAAGCTGAGGGATAGAGAGGAGTTTAGAAACAAGAAGGCAAAGACATTAGGGAATGAGTCTGGACAGCAGAAAAATAATACCAACGGTCATCTTCCAACATAAGAAAAAACAACTCGCTCCATCATCTGCTACCCGCTCTATCATCTGCTAGTGCACCTGCACCAAGGAACAAAGGTGAGTACAATAGTAAAATACACAGAATTTCAGATCTAGACATACACAGTCTCAAGGTAGTATGGCACAAGGAGGTAACTGAGATCCTACATGTGCTAAGTGTGGTAGAAATCACCCCGGAATGTGTCGTGATGGCTCCACTGGGTGCTTCAAGTATGGTCAAGAGGGCCACTTCATGAAAGAGTGTCCCAAGAACAGGCAGGGCAGTGGAAATAGGGGCAATAGAGCCCAATCTTCTTCAGTTGCTCCACCAGACAGGGTTGCACCTAGAAGAGCTACTTCAGGGAATGTCGGAGGAGCAAACTGCCTATATGCTATCACAAGTCGCCAAGAGCAAGAGAATTTACCAGATGTTGTCACTGGTATGATCAAAGTCTTTAATTTTGATTTTTATGCTTTGCTAGATCTAGAAGCGAGTCTATCTTTAGTTACTCCTCATGTTGCGATGAATTTTGATGTCCTTCTTGAGCAACTTCTTGAGCTTTTCAGTGTTTCTACACATGTTGGTGAGTCTATTCTAGCTGACAGAGTCTATCGTGATTGTACCATTTCCATCAATCACAAGAGCACCATGGCTGACTTAGTTGAGTTAGATATGGTAGATTTTGATGTCATTCTAGGTATGGACTGGCTTCATGCTTGTTATGCCTCTGTCAATTGTAAAACTCGAGTTGTTAATTTCACTTTCCTAATGAGCCATTTATAGAGTGGAAGAGTAGTACAGCAGTGCCTAAGGGTCATTTTATTTTGAACCTTAAGGCGAGAAAGTTAGTTTCCAAGGGTTGTGTCTATCACTTAGTCCAAGTTAATGACTTTGGTGTTGAGACACCTCATATTGAGTCAGTTCCAGTTGTGAGTGAGTATCTAGAGGTCTTTCCAGATGATATACCCGGAGTCCCTCTTGAGAGAAAATAGACTCTGGTATAGATGTTCTTCCCGATACTCATTCTATATCTATTCCGCCATATAGGATGGCACCAGTAGAGTTGAAAGATCTCCTTGAGAAAGGTTTAATTCGACCAAGTGTCTCACCTTAGGGCTCTCTGGTCTTATTTGAGAGAAATAAAGAAGGTTCTCTTAGAATGTGTATACATTACCGTCAGTTGAACAAGGTTATTACTAAGAATAAGTATTCTTCCGAGAATTGATGATCTCTTCAATCAACTTTAGGGTGCCACTTGTTTTTTTCGAAAATAGACCTCAGATCTGGCGATCATCAGTTGAGAGTAACATAAAGTGATATCCCTAAGCCAGCTTTCGGGGCCCGTTATGGTCATTATGAGTTCCTAGTTATGTCCTTCGATTTGACCAATGCTCTTGCAGTATTCATGGACCTTATGAATAGAGTATTCAAGCCTTATTTAGATATATTTGTTATCGTATTCATTGATGACATTCTAATCTATTCGAGAAATGATGAAGATCATGCTAGCCATCTCAGAATAGTTCTCCAGACTCTAAAGGATAAGGAGTTATATGCTAAATTTTCTAAGTGTGAATTTTGTCTTGAGTCTATGGCATTCTTAGGTCACATTGTTTCCGGTTATGCGATTTGAGTTGACACTCAAAAGATAGAGGCAGTACAGAATTGTCCTAGACCCATGTCTCCAACTGATGATATTAGGAGTTCTTGGGGTTGGCTGGATATTATAGAAAGTTCATCGAGGGGTTCTCATCTATATCATCTCCTTTGACCAAGTTGACTCAAAAAATGGTTAAGTTTCAATGGTCTAATGCTTGTGAGAAAAGCTTTTAGAAAATGAAAAAGTGGTTGACTACTGCCCCAGTATTGACCTTACCAGAGGGTCCGCAAAGTTTTGTGGTTAATTGTGATACGTCCAGAGTCAGTTTGGGTTGTGTGTTAACGCAGAATGGCAAGGTTATAGCTTATGCCTTCAGACAGCTTAAGGTTCACAAGAAAAATTACCCAACCCATGATCTAGAGTTGGTTGCTATAGTATTTACTTTAAAATATGGTGTCACTATCTTTATAGAGTTCATGTAGATGTGTTCACCGATCACAAAAGCCTTTAGTATGTGTTCAGTCAGAAAGAGTTTAATCTCAGACATGAGTATTCTATATCACCCAGGTAAGGCTAATGTGGTTGTTGATGCTCTGAGAAGGTTGTCTATTGGTAGTACCGCCCATGTTGATGAAGACAAGAAAGAGTTAGTAAAAGATGTGCATAGACTTAAGCGATTAGGAGTTTGTTTAATGGATTCCAATGAAGGAGGAGCGGTGGTGATGAATGGGGTTGAATCTTCACTAGTGTCTGAGGTGAAAGAGAAGCAAGACCAAGATCCTATTTTGCTTGAATTAAAGGCAAATGTTCATAAGCAAAAAGTGATGCCTTTTGAACAAGGGGGATATGGTGTATTGAGGTATCAAGAAAGATTGTGTGTGTCAAGAGTGGATGAACTCCAAGAGAGGATCATGGAGGAAGGTCATAGCTCCAGATACTCTATCCATCCGGGTTCCACAAAGATGTATCATGATTTGAGAGAGTTTTATTGGTGGAGTAGTATGAAGAAAGGTATTGCAGAGTTTGTTGCTAAGTGTCTGAATTGCCAACAAGTTAAAGTAGAACACCAGAGGCCTAGTGGTATGGCTCAGAATATAGATCTTCTAGAATGTAAGTGGGAGAGGATCAATGTGGACTTTATTACAGGTTTACTGCGGTCCCGCAGGCAGCATGATTCTACTTGGGTGATTGTAGATCGAATGACTAAATCAGCCCACTTTTTACTGGTAAAGACTACCCATTCATCAGAAGATTATGCTAAGTTATATATTCAAGAGGTAGTTAGACTTCATGGAGTCTAGTGTCGATTATATCAGATAGAGGTGCACAATTTACTGCACAATTTTGGAAGTCCTTTCAGAATAGTTTGATTCAAAGGTGAATTTGAGTAGCGCTTTTCATCCTTAGACTGATGGTCAAGAAGAGTGCACTATTCAGACTTTAGAAGATATGTTGAGGGCTTGTGTGATTGATTTCAAAGGAAATTGGGATGAAGACCTACCTCTCATTGAGTTTGCTTACAACAATAGTTATCATTCTAGCATCCAAATGGCTCCATATGAGGCTCTTTATAGGAGAAGATGCAGATCTCCTATTGGATGGTTTGAGGTTGGTGAAGTTGGATTGATAGGACCAGACTTAATTCATCAAGCTATGGAGAAAGTTATGATTATTCAAGAGAGATTGAAAACAGCGTAGAGTCGTCAAAAATCCTACACTGATGTTTCGAGAAGGGACTTAGAGTTAGAAGTAGATGATTAGGTATACTTGAAGGTTTCACCCATGAAGGGTTTTATGAGATTTGGTAAGAAGTGAAAGCTCATCCCCTGGTATATTAGTCCCTACAGAATATCCAAAAGGTTTGGTAATGTAGCTTAGGAGTTGGAGCTACCGCAAGAGTTAGCAGCAGTTCATCTAGTGTTCCACATTTCCATGTTGAAGAAGTGTATGGGAGATCCTTCACTTATCATACCTACTAATGATATTGGTATTAAGGATAGCTTATCTTATGAGGAGATTCCTATTCAGATTCGAGATCGCCAAATTCCTAAGTTGAGGACCAAAGAGGTAGCATCAGTCAAGGTCTTATGGAGGAATGAGTTTGTTGAGGAAGCTACATGGGAGGCTGAGGAAAATATGAAGAAGAGATACCCACATCTCTTTGTGCCAGGAGAAATTCCAGATCAAGGTATTAATTCTCTTCTTAGTACTCTTTAAATTGATATATTGAATGTGTTAGATTTGCTTGTTGGGTGGTTGAGCTGAATGTTAGATGTTACACCCTTAGCCTACTAAGAGTAATCTCATTTGAGGAAGAATGTTCCAAAGGGGGATATATTTTAACACCCCACTATTTGAAAGATCTAGAATTAGAAAGAACCATTTTTGAAAAGAATAAAAATCTAAAATTTGGCAAGTATGTTAAGTATGAGTTTTTGGTCAACTTTAAACAACCATAACTCCTGGTACACGATGATTTAGGTAGGCTACAAGATATCAAATGAAAGGTTTTTGAATTATCTTTTCAACGCCACCGAGTTTGCTAATTTTCAAGTTTGTATGAGAGATATATGTCCGTTTGAAGTCGGGTTGTTCGTATAAGGAAAGTCAATCGGATTTTAGAGGGGTATTTTGATCTTTTCATTACCAATTAATTTATTTCGTTTTTAGGAATTTATTTAGGGTCAAAATTGAGTTAGTTCAGTTTATGCAATTAAGAATTACACTAGGGCATTGAGAGAGGAGAAAAGAGGAGAAAGGTCAAGGCGTTCTTGAAGATTTCTTGCGGAATCGAAGTCGCTTCGCCAAGGATTGATCCCTAAAGAGGTATGTGAGACTTTTATAGCTTGGTTTCATTCACCCATGCGCCAATCATATTTATTTCAGCGAAATTCGTTCTAGAAAGTTGAAAGTTGATGATTTTGAATTGTGTTCTTGAATATTGGCTTTCGTTCTTGAGTTAAGTTGGGATTGTTGAGTTCTTGAGAAAATCATGTCAATTTTAGAGTCGTTTATGAATAGATTCTTGTGTACATATACTGGGTATCTAAATCTAAAGAGAAATTGAGAAAAAAGAATCGAATATAGGCATATTGGGGTTAGAAAATGAAGAAAGAAAAAGTCGGGCGAATCTGGCAACCCAGTCCGCGTCGCGGACTTGCCTCACCTATGCAAAGAATTTTTCTTTACGTCGCAAACTTGCTTCCAGATAGTGATTTCTTGATCGTTTCTCATGTTTAACTATCTAAAAACACTCCTAAATATCACGAGATCTTTCCTATCACAAATCACAAATCACAACCTTGAATTCATAAATCAAATTCAAGGTAGAGTTGAGAGTCAAGCCTTGAGGGTTCTTCGAGTCATTTTAAGAAGTCTTTACAAATATTTTAAACTTGTTTTAAGACTTAAGCATTGAGATTGAGAAAGAGTAGAGCCGAGTTCATTTCCTTAAAATGTTATATGGAGACTATGTATTCCCAAAGAGTAGATGTTTTCACATTAAAGATGAGAGGAAACACCAATTTCCAAATGAGTTTTCATGAGTAGTTTTAAGTTCCAACTCTTTTAAGCGATAAGTTTTGAGTAATAATCTCAGACTACAGAGAAAGAGTTATGTTTTTAAACATATGAGCTGAGTAAATTTGTGGAGTAGTATTGAGCACCGATATGGGGACGAATTCATAATAACTCAAGTCTCCATAAATCATGTAGCCAACGTGGGTAGAAAGGTTCATACTTTTTAGATGATTGCTTAATGCTTTTTAGCATAGACTAGCAGATCTACTTAATTGAGGCGTTCTATATTCCGGCAAGGTATAGGACAGTTCTGGCAGCGTGGGCTAGACGTTGTATCATCACATAGCTCATAGTGATGGTTGTCAATTAGAGAAACTCGCACATAATTATATTACTTTATTATATATATAAATTGAGTTGTTATTGTATTTCTCCAATAAATTGAGTTGTTACTTACTGTTTAAATGCTTTATATAAACCGTATCTTTATTGTTATTTATTTCTGCATTAAGTTGAGTATCCATGAGTTGAGTAAAGCTGAGGTAAGTATTTCTTTCAGAATTCTGTTCAAGCTTATGTCATGTTTAGTTTTCCCCTCGCATGCTCGTACATTCAATGTATTGATGTCATTTGGCCTGCATCGTTTTATGATGCAAATACAGGTAACTAGGATCAGTATCCAGTGCTTCGTTGATCCAGTTGAGCACTCAAAGTCATTTGGTGAGCCTCTGTGCTTTTCGAAGGGTCCCCTTTTATTGCTTTGTTTATTTCAGTTGTTAGGATGATCGGGGGTCTTGTCCCGACATCCCTCTTGAGTATTATAGGGTTCATAGACAGTTAGACATTAGTAGTTCATTAGTATTATTCATTTCAAATGTTTGATCATAAGACTTGAGTTGCCTTTATGGCCAGTTGAATGTTTTACCTTTATACATTCTAAGTTTGATTATGAATTTATCTCTTAAGTTGTCTTAAATGTTGAGTAAAGTCTACCGTTGAGTAGTAAGTCAGGCCAAGGGTTCACTTGGGGCCAGCAATGGTTCTCGAGTGCCAGTCCCCCTAGGGTGTAGGCTCGGGGCATGACAAGAGAATCGTTACACATAATGTTATAGCATTTGTTATTGCTAAATTATGGTCTAATGTAATAAAATATGGTCCAATTTAACATTTTTAATTACTAAATTAATTAATTTAACATTTAATACATCCATCAAATTGACGTATGTGGCAACATTTGTATTTTCTATTGGAACATATGGTCAATTTTGTGTTGACATTAACACGGATAGGTCATATGTTGCAACATATGGAGAACATTACATGTGATTTTGATATTAATTCAATTAACTTTTGACCTAAGACAACATGTAACACTAATATATAGTGTTACAACATGTCTAATTACAAAATTATGGTCTAGTGTACCTTCATCAAATTTATTAATTATTCAATACATATAGTATTATACCACTAGTTCATCAAATGACTAAGTAATTTCATATGATATTAATATAACACAATAGAGAATCATAATTGCTAAATTGTGGTCTAATGTTATAAAATATGGTCCAATTTAACATTTTCAATTACTAAATTACTTAATTTATCATTTAATACATCCATCAAATTGGCATCTATGGCAACATATGTATATTCTGTTGGAACATATGATAAATTATGTGTTGCATTTACCACAGATAGGTCACATGTTGCAACATATATATGGATAACCTTTCATGTGGGTTTTATATTAATTATAATTAAAGTGTGATTGAAACGTCCATACTTACACCCCATATAAGGAATGTAAACGGTCGTTGTCAATTTACAGAACTCAACCAGAGTTGAGGTTGATCCCACCGAATTTCTTTACAGATAAAGTTTCACTATCGCGTTTACTCAATTGTCGTTATTATTTCCTAAACAATTAACAAGGAAAGTAAATTTGGGTCTGATTGAAAAGTATTCTAGTAAAACTTAGTTATGCAGTTCACAAAAGATCTTGTTGTAAGTTGATTCAATCAATTTAAGGAAACCAGGTTTTGTGTTCACTGTGACATTGATTATAATGCTCTCCCATAAATTGAGTGTCAGGTAAATCAATGTTTACAGAACCTTTGCGAATTAAATAAATCTAACGCTTCTCAGCCTAATCAGATAATATTCACTCTAATTCTCTCGAACTTAAAGTGTTGTCGATATTGGAATTCTCTTAATTTGATATGGTGTTAAAGATCCTTTCTCTCGAAATCCAACTTTAACTCCAATTCATAAACTTAGTTTAGCTTTTTCCCAACTAATGCTTTTCTCTCGAACAAACACCAGATACAGGCCTGTCTAAAGCGTGCACTCAATAGACTAAAATGTTAATGAAAGCTGTAAACTACAAGTTGTAAACAAAGATTGCCTTTTACTCATTTTACGAAATCGCAACTAGAATGTCATCATAGATCCCACACACCCAGTCATGACGTTTAGCCACTCATGTTTTTACACAAAAAATCAATACTGGATAATGAAAACATGTTAAGAGGTACTTACAAAAATAACTGGTAAATCAACAACCACTTGATAATCTCAAGATCGAAATGAACAACTTCCAACCTATGACTATAATCTGAATGCCAAAATCTCAAACTCAAAGTAAGCCTCTGTTCTTCTTTTGTTTTCTCTAAAATGCCGATGATGAATCCTTCTTTCAAAACGACCTAAAGTAATTCAAAAATAGAATGTTTAAAATGAGTCCTAATCAAGTTAGGATTGAATTGTCGGGCCTTGCCACAGCTACTACCACGACCTGTCACAGTCTTCACGGTCCGTGAAGACCTCCGTGGTTTTACCTTGGAGCTTCCCCAGAGTGGGTCTTCAAACTTGGTCACTGGAAAATGTATCACGAGAGCTACCACGGTCCGTAGTGAGGACCATGGCCCGTGAAGTCACCTGTGGTCTTCACTTGGGCTTCAACTTTCTTTCAACTCTTTCCTGCTTTTATACTGGTTCAGCTTCACGGTAGGTACCACGGTCCGTGGTAAGGACAACGGCCCGTATACCCCTCCGTGATCTTCACTTGGTTGTTCTTGCTCTTCATCTTCTCAAGGCCCAGTTCTGCCCCACTTTCACGAGCTCAACCGCGGACCGTTATGAAGTTAACGGTTCGTTACATTGGTCGTGAACTTCACTTGTTCGACATCAGTTCTACTTCTTTTTCTGTACAACCTAGATTCTGTCTACACAATTAACAAACCCATCAAATATTCCTAAAATATCACTTAATTCCAGTATTAGTTCATAGTTATTAAGCATCAAATGTGCCACGATTTCGTGTAGCAGTTAACTATATTATCAGCACACACCCTGTACAGATATGGTTCATCCCAAAATTACTGTGTCTACATCATGCAGGAACCTTTTCCTTTGCTGATATGTTAGTCCCTCGGGCATTAAATCACTGACCAGAAAATTAGCATAGTCAGCAAACTAAGGAATAAGGTCAAGAGTAGCAGCTAATACCTGCTCATCCGGGAATTTGTCATCTATCTCAAGCTCAAGTTCTTCCTTCTTTATAGCTTCCAACCTAGACAGGTGATTAGTTACCTGGTTCTCACAACTTTTCCTATCTTTCACTTCGAAGTCAAAGTCTTGAAGAAGCCATACCCATCGGATCAGCCTAGGTTTGGCATCCTTCTTTGCAATGAGATATCTCAAAGCAGCATGGTCTGTGTGAACTATCACTTTAGTGCCCAGAAGATAAGCTCTGAACTTTTCAAAAGCATACACTACAGCCAATAGTTCCTGTTCAGTGACTGTGTAGTGTCGATGTGCCCCATTTAGCGACTTACTAGCATAGTAAATCGAATGGAACATCCTATTGCGCTTTTGTCCCAACACAACTCCTAACGCAGTCCCACTAGCATCACACATCACCTCAAATGGCTCCGCCCAGTCTAGGCCAATAATCACTGGTGATGAAATCAGTTTCTCTTTTAGGCACTTAAAAGCTTTAAGGCATGTCTCATCAAAGACAAATTTCACCTCCTTCTCGAAAAGCTTGCACATGGAGTGTGCAATTTTTTAGAAGTCTTTGATGAAACTCCTAGAGAATCTGGCGTGTCCTAGGAAGCTTCGAACACCCTTCACACAGATTGGTGGAGGAAATATTTAAATCACCTCAATCTTAGCCTTGTCGACCTCAATTCCTTTTTGTGACACCTTGTGTCCAAGGACTATGCCTTATTTTACCATGAAGTGGCACTTCTCCCAATTTAGCACTAAGTTGGCTTCCTCACATCTCTATAAAGCCCTGCTAAGATTCAACAAACAGTCATCAAAAGTATCGCCTACTATAGAGAAGTCATCCATAAATACCTCTAGAGTGTCCTCAACCATATCTGAAAAGATGGACATCATACACCTTTGAAATGTGGCTGGTGCATTACATAGTCCAAATGGCATGCATTTAAACGCAAAGGTGTCATAAGGACATGTGAAGGTGGTCTTTTCCTGATCTTCAGGTGCAATTTATATCTGGTTGTAGCCAGAGTATCCATCTAAGAAACAGTACCATCTTTTACCTGCCAATCTGTCAAGCATCTGGTCCATGAAAGGCATGGGGAAATGATCCCCCAAAGTCCACTTGTTCAGCTTCCTGTAATCCATGCACACTCGCCATCCAGTGACCGGTCTCTGCGGGACTAATTCATTCTTGGCATTTGCCACCACAGTCATGCCTCCCTTTTTAGGCAACATTGCACTGGACTGACCCAGTGGCTATCAGAAATAGAGTAGACCACCCCAACATCTAACCATTTGATTATTTCTTTCTGAACCACCTCTTGCATAGGTGGGTTCAATCTCCGTTGGTGTTCAATACTCGGGTTGTAGTCTTTCTCAAGCTGAATCTTTTGCGTGCAAATACCTAGAGGTATCCCGATTATATCAGCAATGGTCCATCTAATGGCTCTTTTATATCTTTTTAGCACCTTGATCACCTCTTGTACCTGCTCTTCATTCAAATTTGCAGCCAAAATCACAGGTAAAGTGTTATTAGTACCCAAGAATACATGCCTGAGATGATTGGGTAATTGTTTCAGCTCTAGCACTGGTGGCTCCTCAATGGATGGTTTCGCTGGAGGACTTGGCCTGTCTTTCAAGTCCAAGACCAATTTCTTTGGAGCATACAAATGTGCTCCCATACCCTGCAAGGCATTCACGGTCTCTACATAGTCAGACCAGAAATCCTCATCAAAGTTCATCAGTACTGCTGCTAATGTTTCAACAGCCATTCTCTCTTTTATAGGTACCATCATGGCTTCATCAGTGACCATCTCTATTGCAAATATCACATTCATATCTCATGGTTATTTCATTGACCTATAAATATTGAACGTTACCTCATATGTGTTGAGTCTGAACTTCAACTCTCCTCTCTCAACATCCACTAAAGCTCTTCCCGTGGCTAAGAAGGGTCTTCCCAAGATGATGGGAACCTCAAAATCCACTTTGCAATCCAGAATCACAAAATCAGCTGGAAAAATAAAAGTGTCCACCTTTACCAATACATTACACAGGATTCCCACCGGCCTCTTTACTGACCTATCAGCCATCATCAACCTTATTGCTATAGGGTTTGGTATTCCCAAACCTAACTTTTTATAAATGGCTAAAGGCATCAGATTTATGCTAGCTCCCAGATCACATAAAGCTTTTGCAAACTTGATTGACCCAATGGTGCATGGTATTGTGAATGCACCTGGATCCTCCTTTTTCTGCACCAGAGATCTGGTAGCAATGGCACTGCAATGATGAACCTCGTTAGAGAAATCAAGACTTACAGCTCTTTTCTTGGTGACCGAGTCTTTCATGAACTTGGCGTACCCTGGCATCTGCTCTAGAGCTTCAACCAATGGAATGTTTACTGAAAGTTGTTTCAGCATGGTGATGAATTTCGTAAACTTTCCATCTTCAGCTTTCTTTTTGAGCCTTTGAGGGAAAGGAGGAGGTGGCCTGGGAATCTGCTGTAAGGGCAAGTGTTCCTGAAGCTCTTTCTCTTTTCCTCTCGAAGGTTGTTCTTTAGGTTGAGCCTGTTGATCCTCCCCCAGCTCATATACCTATATATTCTCATCTTCCTCTCTGCTAGCTTGCTCCAAGACCTGTTCATACTTGCTACCTGCAGAAATAGGGTCAGAAAAAACTTTACCACTCCTGGTGGCAATGGCCATGCAATGTCCATCCTTCTTGGGATTTTGAATGGTATCACTTGGTAGTAATCCATTCTTTCTCTAATTCAGTGAAGTTGAGAGTTGCCCCAACTGCTGCTTTATTTGTTTAATGGAGGTGGTGTGAGAGTCCACCAACTGACTAATGCTCGAGAAATCACCTCTCATTTCTTTCACCCCTGTATCACTTGACTCAACCTTCTAAAGTACCTTAGCCATCATGTCCTCAAGCTTAGACCCGTTAGAACTACCATTCGCCCGGTCTCTATTACCTGGGGGTACATATACACCATTGCGATCATTCATATACCCATCTCTGTTTTGCCAGTTTCTTTGATCTCTAATTGCTGGCCTTTCATACTGACTATCCCTAGCATAACTCCGACCTGTATTTCTAGAATTGTAACCCTGATTTCCAGAGTTATAATTCCGGAAACCTCCTTGATTCCCCAAATAGTTAGCTTCCTCATCAATGTCAAGATCCTGATCTTCATACCTGTTTTGTTGTCCCACAGCATTCACCTTTTCAGACTTGGCAACAATGTGCTTTGTGAGCAAGTCTATTTGAGTCATCATATGTGCCATGTCTTGGTCCCTTTCTTCTTCTCTCTTCCTCTGTTCAGCTGAACACTCAAATGTATACCCAAGCTCTCCTACCTCTGCATCTCTAGTGTACCATGCTCTGTTGTTCTTTGAGACCTCATCTAATAGCTGCATTCTTTCTGCAAATGGCTTCCTCATAAATGAGCCTCCACAAACTGCATCAACAATAGGTTTAGTAACATAATTCAGAGACCTATAAAAGGCATGTTTAAGATTGCTTTCAGTAAGATCATGGTTGGGGCATTTCTTCAACTTTTGGTTGAACCTCCACCAAGTATCATGCATTGCTTCTCCTGGTAGTTGCTTGTGTTTACTAATCTCGTCCTTCATCTGCAGCTCTTTTGATTAAGGGAAGAATCGTTCCAGGAAAGCTTCCTTCAACTCATTCCAAGTTCTGATGGAGTCATCTGGCATTTCATTCAACCAGTTAGTCGCCTCTCCAGTAAGAGACAATGGAAACAGCCTCAATCTCATTGTTGTTTGGTTGACCCCAGGAATCTCTTGTAACTTACAAATAGCCACAAAATTCATCAAGTGTTGATTCGCATCATCACTAGCTGCACCCCTAAACATACCTTGAAGGTTCAACAATTGAATCATAGTGCTGGTGATTGTGAACTTAACACCCGGAGGTAATGCAGGTAACACTATCGCTCCAGTGGCTCCAACTCCATCCAGATCTGCATCATCTTCATCATACATCATGTGCGTTGGATGTTGAGTTCTACCCCCTTTGGGCTATTGGTTGGCGCTGGGGAGGGATCAATCCATCCACTCCTTTATTCTCATCTACCACCCTAGGTTTGTAGTACCACAATTCTACTGAAAACCTCTTATGGCGGCTTCAGCTTCTAGTCCCAATCTTTGTCTTTGTGCCTCCAGTTCTTGTGCATTCACCATTTTTCGAAGAGACTTTTCGAGTTCTGAGTCGTAAGGGATCAATGGAGGTCCTTTACTCCTTGTTCTTGGCATACACAGTAACGCTCACCTGAAAGAGACACAAACACATAACAAAACATAAAATTAGGAAATATAACTACAAATTGAATAAAAGCTAGTAAAACACTTCTGAATTGAAATTTCCCGGCAGCGGCGCCAAAATATGATACGTCCAAACTTACACCCCAGATAAGGAATGTAAACGGTCATTGTCAATTTACAGAACTCAACCAGAGTTGAGGTCGATCCCATAGAGAATTTCTTTACAGATAAAGTTTCACTGTCACGTTTACTCAATTGTCGTTATTATTTCCTAAACAATTAACAAGGAAAGTAAATTTGGGTCTAATAGAAAAGTATTATAGTAAAACTTAGTTATGAAGTTCACAAAAGATCTTGTTGTAAGTTGATTCAATCATTTTAAGGAAACCAGGTTTTGTGTTCACTATGACATCGATTATAATGATCTCCCGTAAATTGAGTGTCAGGTAAATCAATGTTTACAGAACCTTTGCGAATTAAATAAATCTAACGTTTCTCAGCCTAATCAGATAATATTCACTCTAATTCTCTCGAACTTAAAGTGTTATCGATATTGGAATTCGCTTAATTTGATATGGTGTTAAAGATCCTTTCTCTCGAAATCCAACTTTAACTCCAATTCGTAAACTTAGTTTAGCTCTTTCCCAACTAATGCTTTTCTCTCGAACAAACACCAGATATAGGCTTGTCTATAGCGTGCACTCAATAGACTAAAATGATAATGAAAGCTGTAAACTACAGGTTGTAAACAAAGATTGCCTTTTACTCAGTTTACGAAATCGCAACTAGAATGTCATCATAGATCCCACACACCCAGTCGTGACGTTTAGCCACTCATGTTTTTACACAAAGAATCAATACTGGATAATGAAAACATGTTAAAAGGTACTTACAAAAATAACTGGTAAATCAACAACCACTTGATAATCTCAAGATCGAAATGAACAACTTCCAATCGATGACTATAATCTGAATCCCAAAATCTCAAACTCAAAGTAAGCCTCTGTTCTTCATTTTTTTCTCTATAAATCCGATGATGAATCCCCCTTTCAAAACGACCTAAAGTAATTCAAAAATAGAATGTTTAAAATGAGTCCTAATCAAGTTAGGATTGAATTGTTGGGACTTGTCACGGCCACTACCACGACCCGTCAAGGTCTTCACGGTCCGTGAAGACCTTCGTGGTTTTGCCTTGGAGCTTTTCCAGAGTGGATCTTCAAACTTGGTCACTGGAAAATGTACCACGAGAGCTACCACGGTCCGTAGTGAGGACCATGGCCCGTGAAGTCACCCGTGGTCTTCACTTGGGCTGCAACCTTCTTTCAACTCTTTCCTGCTTTTATACTGATTCAGCTTCACGGTCCGTGGTAAGGACAACGGCCCGTATACCCCCTCTGTGATCTTCACTTGGTTGTTCTTGCTCTTCATCTTCTCAAGGCCCAGTTTTGCCCCACTTTCACGGGCTCAACCACGGACCGTTATGAAGTTAACAATTCGTTACATTGGCCGTGAACTTCACTTGGTCGACATCAGTTCTGCTTCTTTTTCTATACAACCCAGACTCTACCTACACAATTAACAAACTCATCAAATATTCCCAAAATATCACCTAATTCCAGTACTAGTTCATAGTTATTAAGCATCAAATGTGCCACGATTTCGCAGCACATCAGTGACCTAATACAGCATGTAACCCTAATATATAGTGTTATATCATTTCTAATAATTAAATTATGGTCTAATGTAGTAACTTTCATCAAATTTATTAATTATTCAATACATATAGTATTATACCACTAGTTCATTAACTGATGATATGTGATTGTGATATAATACAATAGAGAATCGTTATACATAGTGTTATAGCATTTTTTTAATTGCTAAATTATGGTGTAATGTAATAAAATGTGGTCTAATTTAACCTTTTGAATAGTAAATTACTTAATTTATCATTTAATACATTCATCGAATTGGCATTTGTGGCAACGTATGTATATTATGTTGGAGCATATGGTCAATTTTGTGTTGCAATTACCACATATAGGTCATGTATTGCAACATATGTATAACCTTACATGTGGTTTTTGATAGTAATTCAATTAAATTTTGACCTAATATATACAACATGTAACACTAATATGTAGTGTTATCGCATGTCTAATTACAAAATTATGGTCTAATGTAACAACATTCATCAAATTTATGAATTGTTCAATACATATAGTATAATACCACTAGATTCATCCAATGACTAAGATATTCATATGATATTGATATAACACAATAGAGAATCGTTATTCATAGTGTTATAGCATTTTCTTTATTGCTAAATTATGGTCTAATGTAATAAATATGGTCCATTTTAATCTTTTTAATTACTAAATTACTTAATTTATCATTTAATACATCCAGCAAATTGACATATGTGGCAACATATGTATATTCTGTTGGAACATATGGTCAATGTTGTGTTGAAATTACCACAAATAGGTCATATGTTGCAACATATAGATAACGTTACATGTGGTTTTTGGTATTAATTCTATTAAATTGTGACTTAAAACAACATGTAACAATAATATATAGTGTTATAGCATGTCTAATTACAAAATTATGGTCTAATGCAATAACCTTGATCAAATTTATCAATTATTTAAAACATATATATAGTATTATCCCACTAGTTCATCATCCAATGACTAAGTAATTTCATATGATAGTGATATAACACAATAAAGAATTGTTATACATAGTGTTATAGCATTTTTTATTGCTAAATTATGGTCTAATGTAATTAAATATGGTCCAATTTAATATTTTTAATTACTAAATTACTCAATTTATTAATTAATATATCCATCTAATTGGCATATGTGGCAACATCATCTACCAAAGTTGCAACAGAATATGAATCAGTTTCAACAGAATTTACATAATTTGTAACATAATATGAAGTAGTTGCGAAAGAATATGACTAAGTTGCAACAGAATACAAACTATTCCATTTCCATGGGCGGACCCCGACCCATAACTGGCCCAACAATAATTAACATGTAAGTTGGCTGAGAAGGAGAATGACATTTTAGACCTGTAACTACAGCAAACTTCTTTTTGCCAAAGAAGAGTAGCATGCCACAATAATTAATCAAAACATCATCCTTCTTTTCATTATTCTCAAACATAAACCTTTTCTTCAGAAGTTCTTAGACAATGCTCATTTGAAAACGTGCATTATTATTCAGTGTCACAACCCAGACCGTCGTGATTGGCACCCACACTAACCATCCGGTGGGAGAACCACTACTACAACCAAACTAAGCAACTAAAACAATACTAAGGCAATTAAGTTACGGAAACAAGTTAATTAACTAACAAATGCGAAAATTTAATACTTAGAACCTGAAAGTCAATGTACCAAAACATATAAACAAATGATCCAAGTCTAAACAAGAAGGGATACATCCCCAATTAACAAACTAATCAACTAACTAGAACAAATATCTAAGTCCAGAATGATGGACATAGACGAAAGAGAATCCCATGGCAGCTCGAAAAAATTGGCTCACCCTTAAATTCGAAGCAATGATCACAAATCTTCTAAGTGAGGTCTACCAGTAGCCGCTTGAAGATGCCATGTACTCAACAAAAATAAGAGCAAGTGCAGTATCAGTACACAACCACAGTGTACTGGTAGGATCACGCGACTATCACACTAGTACAACATAAACAAGTCAAACAACATTATAATCACATGCATATATATCAACATATACAACATCATCAACATGAAGAATCAATATCGCATTTCACATTTATTATCACATCATTGGTCCTCTCACGGAACCCAAACAGTTAGCATGTCAGCACGTGGCAATTTGATCCCATATTTATGCCGGAACGTGGTAATCCGATCCAATAATTATGCTGGAACGTGGCAATCCTAACCAAGTTAGTTATGTCGGAAAGTGGCAATCCGATCCCATTCACACAATAAAATCACAAACACAAGTACATCATCAAGATCATACATTTAAGCCATGATTTCATGGCAATGATATTCATCTATCTCATTTACAACAAGTGTGATCAACATTGCAACATTCATACATACACAAGTATCATAATGAGGCAAGAACAAGCATACATTACACAAACATAGAATCACAACCATCACCTACCTCGAAATAAGCTTGAAACCTTAAGAAATTTCATCCTTCCCTTTCGGATTCGTTCCGCTTGTTCTTGGTCTACAAACAATCACAATAACACGTGAATCAACGCTAATTACCCAAAACTATAACAATTCTATGAACCCTAGATCAAACACATGATCCCAACTAACCAATTTAGGGTTGTTTTCACCATAGAATCATAACAAAACCCTTCTTCATCAATATTCACCCATTCTATTACGTTCTACGGATCGATAACGAATTCGGGGAGTGAAAAGCATACCTTTAGCTTCAAGAATGGTGAAAAATGAGTAGAAATCGCCTGGGGGTCGTTCCTTAGCTCTAAAAGTCGAAAAGTACCAAATAAGGTCGTTTAGGGGTTTATTAACAACATTAAGTCGCGTCTGACCCGCCACAACGGCCCTCATCCCGTTGTAGCGGCGGTGCCAGAGTGACCAAAGTGCATGCCAAAGTGACATTCTTGAACCTTGAGTTATTCGTCTTTCATCTTCGATTTTAAGTCTCATCGTACCCGCCACAGCGCCCCACATCCTACTGTAGCGGCCCCGCCATAGCGTCCCAATCCAGCAACAAAGCGGCAAAAATGAAACAGAATGCTATTTTAAATAATTCCAAACCCCTATTCCACAACACACTTCTAACCCACGACGCTCAGAAAATACCATTCACGCAAAGATCGATTCCCGGAGATCTATTCACCCAAATTCAATTTTACGTAAAGTCGTACGGTTTCCTTAACAAGTTATCTAGCTACTCATGCGATCAAACTCAAAAACAACTCACCCGATTGTTACCAGATTTTCCCACACCTCAAGGACTTCGATTTCGTCTAAATCTGGACAAGGTTGGGAAAATACAAATACTACGAACAAGTTTTTACGGCCCCAAATTTTCCCCCGTTGGCATTTCTATAACGACGGCACCCGGTCGTTACATTCAGAGGCAAATCAAGATATTGCCCAAAATAACTATTCCTAAATAAATCCTCCAAATCATTCTCCCGAAGTATTTTCCTGAAAGATTCGAAAAAATTTCCCAAGGCTGACCTTATAATGCTATCACCAGTAGCATTTGGCTGGAAATGCACAAGAAAAGTGTGTGCATTGACAGTTTTGACAACATCATCCTCAACTTCATTTTATTTCTTCTTCCTCCTCAACTACATTTATTTCTTCTTCTTCCTCAACTTCTTTTTTTCCTTATTCTTCCTCAACTTTTTTTTTTCTTGTCTGTGTTCCTTATCCTCAATTTTTTCTTCACTTTCTTCTTCCT